>CAIGRP010046704.1:0-26857 GCA_903798385.1 Fraxinus cuspidata
TTAAAATAGCTGAACTAGCACAAAAAATGATATCGATATTATACAAAATACAAACATAATATCAATAAGGTGAGATAAGATAACATATTATGCTAGTCACATAAAAAATATCTCTGACTCCCCCTAAGTGAAATATCAAAAACAACTATTGACTCCCCTTAAGTCAAATATCATAAGGTATTTATGATTATTTTTTTCCCAAATAAAGGTCGCATTGGATTAAATAATTGCCTTATATTAACAAGTTATTTGGGCAAATAAAATACCTTATGAGGTTGCGGCAGTACAAAAATTAGCAAGCGGTCCAAGGAAGTTATGGGTGATTTATTGAAATCATAAAAACACTCTTAAAATTCACAATTATTTTCTTATTGAATTCTAACTTATTATTGGTGGAAGTTGTAGTTTTTTTTTTTTTTTTTTACGACTAAATAAATCCCTCTTTGTCTTGGGGAAAAAAAAATCATTCTTCAATTTTGTAGTTTCTAAAAAAACTTGTTTCTAGTATTATTTTGATTTTTTTGAGATATTATTCAGGAATAATATTGAGAGTTCTAGAAATTGCTTGTGAATGCTACACAATTGATTCAATCGTTACATCCAGGAAATAATTATCCAAAGAGGTTGCAGCTTAGGACATCGTGTTGTCACGAGTCTCGACATATAAATCTTCTTTCCTGCACTTTATTATTCTGCAATAGTTATTGCAACTATTTTTTTTTTCTCCTACACCCTATACCAAACAACAAAGAATTTGTCAAAAAAAAAAAAAAATTATTTCTCAAACAAACAACAACAAAATTAAAACAAACCTAAATTATATGTTTTTGAACAAAAATAATGCATGTGTACTATTGGAAAAATAAATAAATCACAACCAACAATCTGCCCGGAATTTCAACTGTCGAGCCACATAGATCATCAAATATTTACAATTTATAGAAATAATTCACATTAAAAAAAATCACCAAATATAATCTGACACTACTATTACAAATGAATATGAAAACAAAGAAATTCCAATCCCGTAGAAGTCCGTAATTTTACATACAAACTTGGGACAAGAAAACTTACATTAAAAAATTCACCTAACAAGATAAGAAATTATTTGGCAAACAGAAAACATTAAGTGAAAACAACAAAAAAAGTTAAAACAGAAATTAATTTTTTCCTCTTGAACAAAAAAAAAAAAAAAACTCATATTTTGTATACAAACAAAAGACCCTTTAAATTATCACAAACCAATTACTTTGAACAACCGAAATAGATAAAATGACAGATTGAAACTCGGTTTCATTTCAGAAAGTGAATGATTAATGTTATCTAGGTATTTATGTCGCATTATATGTTAGGGTCAATTAAATGTGAAATTATGTGATTCGTTTAATTGAACCTTTCATTTAATCTAAATTAGCGTTACAACAACGATGCTAATTAGCATTATTCAAGTGAAGAGAACAAACAAGGAGGGTTGGAACAGTGGTATGGGTTGACAACGGCTTCACTAGAGAAAAAGAATGATCCATTTCTAGTGGGGATTAGAGAGAAAGAAACGTATAGATAATTGGATTTCACTGAAATACTCTAGGAGCATCTAGAATACCAATGTGGATTGAGCTAAAAATATTGTTACACGAGTTAAAATAGACAATATTTATAAATATTCGTATCTAATGCGATATGTCTAAAAACATGTTTATCTGATGTGACCAGAAAAGTAAAAACCTGTAAGAAGGCTATCTAGTTATAGAAGTTCTTCTAAGCTGAGTTAGTCACCATAATTTAATAATAATGCTATCTGATGTTTCTCCTAGGTTAGAGATTAAATTTAAATTACACCTTTTTCATTTGGACCCCACCTTGATTGCATATTTAATGCAATGGAGAAGTGAGATAAAATTCATTATAAGGAGAAGAATAATTTGAGGGAGTTTCTTGGATTTGGAAAATGAAATTATTAATGGTGTATGTAGTAAGAATTTTTGTATACGTCAAATCACTTTTGAATTCACAACACGAAATTGTGATTTAAAGAAATTAATTTCGTAACTTGTATATTTTTATATTGAAAAGTTGCTATTTTTGTAAATGTAATAATTAAAAGTGGATATATTTCAAAATACATGGTGAAAAATGGTCATTTTGTTCCAGTTCCTGGCTAACTGACTTATAATCTAAACCAAAAGCCATTTTAGAAAGGGCTAACTCGTAAGGTTAAATGGTTCAAGACAATAGCGTAATCCATATACTCTCTGCAAATTTTATTTTACTTTCATTTCATTTGTTTTCCTTTTGGAGATGGACAGTCGTCATATAAGCGAGAGGGCTGGAGGCTCGAAAGCATTAAAGCACCAGACAGGAAAAAGGAGGTCAGGAAAAGAATTTGCACTTCATAAAATAGGTCATGTGACCAAACATAATCTTTAAAACTCATTTTTTTTAACTTCATAAAATAGGTCATTTTGTTCAAACGTATACTTTGAAAGTTACAACTCATTTTTCCACTTCATAAAACAGGTCATCCTATCAAGCAAATTCTTACAAACTCATTATCGACAATACATTCTTCCAATAAAATCATTTCATTTTGCACGTTGAACCGTAACTTTTATACACCTTCCAACCAAATATTCTCCGAAAATATTACTTTATACAAAATTTACTTTAAAAATAAAAAAATCTACTTCCAAGTAGACCCTTCATTAACGGCAAGACAGACAAGCAGTTTCAACCTATCAAGACTCAAGAATGCATTTGACGCAGAATGAAAGTTTGCAAACTGGAATCCTCCAGAAAATAATAACAACCAAACGAATGCTGTTTTATTTTGAAAACAAAAAGCCTTTAAATAGGCCCTATAAACCCTAATTTAAGCAAAAAGTACAAAATTGACATCTAATCATTCATAATAACTAAAACACCAAAAATAACAAAAAAAAAGACGAAAAACTTCAAACGTCCACCGACGTGCCTTAAACAACGAATTTGAGGTTGGAAACGACGTCAACCGGGGTATCTCCGGGTTGGGACGGTATGGAGCATTAAAAGACCTTTCCGAAAACAAAAAAAATAGAAAATCTGACACCGGTGCAGAAAGTTATGACCGTTTCTTCGAGGCGTTAGTTTTTTTTATCGAATTTTCTATACATCTCTTCTTCAAACGCCAACGCTAGCTGTCCTACATCAGCATTAATAGGTTGAGGATGAGTTTACCAAGTCTTAGGTTGGGAGCGATGTTGCTACTACCTGCTGACCCTACTTCAACAATTTTTCCTAGGATTGATCTATTTGTACTATCAACGTGTACATCTTGAATGAAATTCCATTAGGTGTAAAAATCGAAGCCATTACTTTAAATAAATGTTGGAGAAATCAATGGTAAAATTGATTACCACCTCATGAAATATCAATCAGGATGCAAGTGTAGTAAAACTGTTTTTCTATTTAAACTAGGAGGAGCACTGGACTCTAAACAGTCCAGTCTTAAAGCAATTATGAAACATACAAGTAACTATTTCAGAGTTCAGATCAATCAAAACTCGGTCTTATCGTATTTCAAGCACACTAACAACTAATAAATTTTATTCCAACATAAGAAAGTCTTGTGGGTCACATCTATGGCAGAGAGGTAAGAAATCTTGTAAGCGAATTTCGCAGGTAAATAGGTCATTAGTCTATATGCAAGATTATAATTCAATTGCTCCTCCAGCATAATCTTAGAACACATTGATTACTGACAGTATTTACATTGTACTTTGGCAATTAAATAGGATCTCTTTGTACACTTCAAAGTCACAGAATCTGAAATCAAAACTCAAGTGGGATCAGATTGTACATAACATGCACGGCCACAAGCATATCCATCTTCACTACTACCATGCCAACTTATAAATACAGTCACGTTCATTGGTTTCTCTGTCGCTACCCAGGCTACAAAATCCGCCTTCCTTAAAAAAAGAAAACGGTTAATAATAAGTTACAAAATTAACAAGTTTTACGTGGCAGGAATGTGCTTCTAACAAGAATAATAGAACAAAAGCATGCTTCTGATAAAAAGATAAGGAGAAACCACCATGAGAGCTCTGCTCGGTGTGTGGCAAATAGGGTGACAATGCAACCATGATGAAGTATCAGTAAACCAAATTGACTCTTTGAAGTCGTTTTTACAGTTTTCTGTGGAAAAAAATCTAGTCTGACCAGTGCCTTGAGCAACTGACTACCGACAACTCATGAAAATCAACTACTCTCATTGATGGACAGGACAGTTTTCTGCAAGGAGCTATTATGGAGCCTACATGCAAGTCATGTACATTTAAGAGTAAACTAATGTTAAATTCTACACTGTCAACCATCAACGAACTAAAAAGGGAAAAAGAAAAAGGTTAAAAAAGGAATAAATTAGATATCTATTGTGCCTTGGGATAAGGTTGTGTGCGGCATGTTATTTCACCAAGTTGCCCAAGTCTCTTTATCCCATTATAATACATAAGCATCATTTTCGTGATTCCTCCACAATTTTCATTTAAGACTTTTTTAAAATCTGAAATAAAAAGGTTATATTTCCAGCATAAATATATAAAACAGTAACATTGTCATAAGCTCCTACTTCAGTCAGCAAAAAGCTAACTAATTCAGTAACATACTTGTGTAAGGAATGGGATTAACAGGTCTCCCAAATAAAAAACTACCAGAAAAATGCCCGTGTTTTACAAAATTTCGCCTTGAACCTTGACTGGATAAAAAGAAACAAACTACTGCCATACTTACTGGAAAGACGAAAAAAAATTATCATTAACTCCAATCATCACAACAAGGATTACAAGAAGATCTAATATAAGAATTTGATGTGTTCGATAATTAGTGTAATTGGAAATATTTTAACTCTTGGATACTGTAAGCTTAAATTATCATCCAACTCTTAGTATTTACTTGTCTTCATAATTACATAAAGAATCAATTGCAGGAGCTGCTGGTTTCAATGTGAGGATATGCAACTGGTTTAGAGCTGTCAAAATCTGTAATGCCTACTACTGCCACCTAAAAAAATTCTGGAAGGACCCATTAAACACATAATCTATTAAAATCTCAATTGGGGACACGGACACCTGAATGTAGAAGGATTTTTAAAATCCATAAAATCTTAGTTGATGACACCCTTGTTAGAACACTCAACATTTGCACCCAATCTGCCGTGAATCCCCGACAAAAACACCTCACAACAACTTGAGAAACTTCCAAAAATGCTCATTTGCCCACACTTTAGATTTCCCCATAAACCATGTAGATTACCAATAATTAATTCAATGCTATAACCGTGAATCTCACTCTTATAATAGTCATGATACTTAACATAAAAAGTGAGTAAGATTGAGTATTACCTTCTGTTTTGCACAGTGTTTTCTACTTTGCAACAGGAAAATCATGTGAGAAAAGGAAAGAAACTAACTCACTAAACGGTGGTCACTGACACTTCAGAGACTACCGTATACCTGGTACATCAATCTGTTCAGGCTTGCCAACTGTTACTAACTAACGTCATTTCTCAACTAACCATATATAATCAGATAAACGCCTCGGAATTCTCGCCCTTCATTAAAGGTTATATACTCCTCTCCCCACCCCTTTATTTACTCTCCCCCTCTGCTTTTCTTTTTGTGAGCGAATATGGAGAGACAGGATACGAAAATTTCGAACAAAGGGAATGAAAACCAGAAGAGTCAAGAGGATAACTCAAAGGAGCTTCCTACTGTAATGGATATCCATGAACATGACAACACTGAGATGAGTGAGGTAAGCACACATTCTGCTAAGGAAAAAGCTATGCCCCAGACTATGATGCAGGAAACAGACTTAGATATGAAGTACTTTGAAGAGCTGGGAATGATAGAAAAATTAGATGACTCTGAGAAGTATGAAAAGAGCATCATAAATTATAATGCTCTTTCGTTGAGTAGCTTGCTGGAGAGTGAGAATCCTGCTATTTGGAATGGCTGGCCTGATGCTGACGAGCATGTGAAAAAATGGCTCAAGTGTCCCATGGACATGGAGATCAATTTGAAGAGCACAGCCGTGTTAGAGAGCAGCAAAGAGAGTTCAGTAGGGTTGGAAAACTGGTTCGAAACTTCATGGGATGAGGAAACGTGGCAGGTCCCTTGGGTTTTTGAGCAGGATGAGGATATGTTTGGTTGGATCTGGAACACACACTCAGAGACAGCTTAGGAGCTTTATGGAGGATGTTGAAGCACAATTGGAATTTGATTTTATGAACTGAACATCAAATAAATCTCTACCAAGTGGAGAGAAAAAAGCTACCGGTGGTGTAAGCATCCTTTTAGATTGTGATCATAATCTTTTCTTGTTTGCTATGACAAGTTGGGTTTATGTTGACTAATAAAATAAAGGAGTCAATATGTTTTACTCCATTCATTCACATGATAAATTAACTGTAAATTTCTACTTTGACGTCTAGGAATGCAATGTAATTTCTGCATATAATTGCTCTAAACAAATTTCTTAATGCTCCTATCACTTGCTGAAAAAATGACAATTATTTTTCTTCTTTATTTTTGTTGTTATAGCCTTATAGGTGTAATTTTATAACTTCACCATTCTAAGTAAGCTTACAAGTTACCACTGGAAACAAATAACAGGATACAATTTCTTCAAAATTGTTAATATTATAATTCAAATAAATAGATCATCCAATGATGAATTTTTTGTAGTTTGTCTATTGCAATTTATAAATATTTTGACCTTAATTTAATACTTAGGCATGATCTAACTTGTATGATAAGCAGTTGTGAGCATATAGTCGAGAATTTGCTTGAATCATGGTTTTATCTTCCTTAACTTTTTGCTTTAGTTGTCGAGGAGTTTATGAGATGTATCCAAGGTGATATTAATTATATGATATTTGTCGATAATACATAGAAAAACAGTCTTTTAGATCATGAGAACTTTGGAGTAGTACTTTGAAATCTAAAAGTTAAGGTTAAGTAGAAATAGAATAGATACGTGAATCATCCTTTAGTGAACAAGCATGATAGTGGAGTCACAGTAGAGAAACATGCTGTCCAAAAATGTGAGTGCTTTAACTATTTTGGTTCCATTATTAACTTCGAATGAGGGCTTGACACGGATGTAACGCATAGGATTATGGCAAGTTGGTTAAAAGATAACTATAAGGTTAATGATTACTAGACAAACTATGCTTGCTTTGCACTGAGTAATTGGTGAAAGGACAAAATATCCAATCCTTAAGATGAAAATGAGGGGTTAAGATAGATGTGTGATTCTACTAAAATGGATAAAACTAACACATAAGAATATGCACCATAAACTAGAAGTGGTGCCACGTTTGGTTAATTAAAAGAAGAATGACTTAGATAATTTGGACAGTTCTTACATTGACTTCAGATGATGTGATCCAAGCAGAAAATGTTAAACAAGAGAAAGGTAAACCAAAATTAATAACGAGGAAGAGGTAGACAAAATTAATATGGCATGATGTAGTTGGGAAGGATTGAGGTCTCGATGGATCTTCCAATAGTACAACGAGCATCAAATGAAGTGGTTAAAACTAATTTATGTAGCCAACCCCAAATTTGTTAAAGATAGGGCTTAGTTTGTTGTTGTCATAAACCTTGATCTATCACTTCACTAGAGTTTTCCCAAAAATTGCCAAGAAAAAAAATAAATAAATCCTTCAATGTGTATAAGTTAACTATTAATTTCTAACCAACTACTATCCAAGAAAAATGTTAGTATTCAGAATTATATAATTATATATCTTCCAAGAAAGATTTAAAAGTTGTTTTCTTCTCTATAATATCCTCATACTAAAAAGGTTATCATACCAAAAAATTGTAACAAATATCAAAGCAAGCAAAAACACCAAACTAATTTGTATCACAGTTTTTCGAACTTCTTCTCGATTATAATCTAGAAGACATGTATCTATGAGTTTTGACAAGTGAAAAAGCGAGTTCTGCAGACATAAAGGGGAACATTCTTTTTAATGCTTGAACTAAAAATGGATTTTTTTTTTTTTTATTTGATGTTAAAAAGTAAATACTAATGAGAATCGTGAATCCATATGAACTGACATGCAATATGAAATTATACTCTTACAAAGCAATAATAATATGATGATAAAAGGTTTGACTTCACCAACCTTGTTTATTTCTGCCCATTTAGACAAAGATTGCGGCAATCCTCAACAGTAAAAGGATCATGTTATAGATTGGTTCTACCTGAGGTATGATTATCTCATTTAGAAATGAATGACAACCAAATACAATAAGGAAATATAGCATGATGGGGAGAGAGACGAGAGACTTATTTCAAACTTGGGGCATAAGGAGCTGGACATGGAGATACAGAATGATCAGGTAACTGGTTTATCAGGTCTACTGTGGCCCGAAAACATGCATTCAAAATTTTCTTCTCCAACCTGACAAGTTGTGTGGCTACTCGTCTTTTTGGATTCAAATTACAATCTGCCAGCTATAATAAGTGAAAGATATAAATTGAACGGATCATAATGAAATTCAAATTATTGAAGAAATTCAAGGAAGGTTACCAAAGCCTCATCTTCAACAATAGTAGTAGGGTAACCAGCAAGCCTTGTTTCAAAATAGCCAGCAAGCTGATCCAAAACTGCTCGCTCCATACAAGGACTCACCTATGTTCATCGTCAAAAGTTACTGAGTGAAAAAGAAAACTCATTTTCTATGTAACCCAAGCATGCAAGATATATACTATTTTCTTTTCACTTTCATTGTCCAGAATAAGAGTCACCTGGTGTGCACGTCTTTAAGAAAATATAAATTTTGGAGAACTCATTCGATTTTCATTTCATCATGTGATTTCCTTACATCTAGTTTAACTTTCAGAGGGATACATCTTCACAGTAAAACTATTCCTTTTACCTAGGAAAAAACAAAATTTAATCACCAAATTCATTCAACTCGGGATTTCAAATAAGAACCTTCTTTTACTGGGAAGTATATGAAAGTGTGGACCACTATACATTTCTTTGCAATCAGATTTTAATTACCCAGAGATTCTTTCATTTCTCATCCAGAAAAATCTCTTGGATATGAGAAAACTGCCTCAATTTGAACCCCATTGGGGGGGGGAGGGGGATGTGGTTTTGAATAGAGATTTTTTGGAGAATGTTTGGTTTAAAAATAAGGAGAAGTTCTGGGTTTACATATAAAATTATTTTATGGGAAATGTATGGTTGAAAATGAGTTTTTGGAAAAATGGAGGCCAAACATAGGCTTAAACTCATTATCCATTGTTGATTAAAATATATCCATCAATCCAAACATAAAATCCAACGTCGTCTTGTGTTTCTTCTTAACTTATATAGGTGACCTATCCAGAACCAAGTACCCAATGAATTGAGATTTCCCTACTAATCCACGTCAATGCGGGCAAGCACATCATTTATGATCAAGAGAAAGAGCTTTATTTAGTAGTTCATATCAGATTTTAGCATTATACAGAGAAATACTCATGGAAAGTAGAATATAAAAGCTTCAACAAATTTGAACAATACATAGCAATGCCGATTCATCAACTTGTAAAATACTCGAGGTGGAGGAATTGAGTACAAAAAAGCCTAGTCTACAATGTCAAGCAATGGTACAAATAACCCGAAGTTACTAGACTGCAAAATGGAAGCAAAAGATAATTAAGCATCTACAGTGCTAAAATATCACAAAAAAAGCTCCCTAAATTTTTTTATTATTTTTACTTCATTTTAGCAGACTCGGGACTGCATTCACGGGTATAGGCGTCCGTCCATGACAGGCATTAAATCATATTCAAGGTATTCCACTGCCTCCAAGTGCTTGTCGCTCCAAGGTGAACCCTGAGATGAGTCTCAGAATTTCCTTGAGGTCTATTTACATATCTGGTAAAATGAAAAGGGGAGGTTATTCTCGCAGCCTATGTGTTTATATCCTCGTGTGTATACTAGCAGTTAGATGCTCCGCGCCCATTGAAAATTATTTGCTCTGTTTCATAAACTATGAATGAAGAATACCAACACAGGCATACCGGACATATTGGACCTTGTGAAGATAGAACAGATTGCATCTCTGAAGGATCCGAAACATATCCCAATCGCAGATAAGGAAGCATGTCTAGTACAGTCTCTCTTTCTTTTCCTACATGCACCTGTATTGAGGGTGTGTTATAAAACTTGCCAAAATTGTTACAGATAGATTGATAACAAGAGATGACTCGTACACGAAAAAATTGTACAGATAATTTTCCATTCCTTTGAGCAGCCATTCTCTTGTCCTGATACAGAGGATCCTCTGTATTTAAAGCAGCCTGAATAGCAAGAGAAAGGTGATTCGTTTGATAGTAAAGATTGCAGGGACAATCAAGTGGACTCAGAAATTTACCTCAATCACCATGCGATCATAAGAATTGTCTTCGTCTACAAAACCATAATTTATGAGTAATTTAGAATTAGGTTGTGGTCCGCACCTGGAAAGAGAATAAAAATTTAATATCAAAAGCTAAAAATAAGATATGAATAAGCAACAAAGAATTTGGATAGGACCCTTTTTCTGACAAGAACGAAAATACAGTCACATAACCTAAATTATTAACAGGCTAGGTAGGAATGAAGAGACAGACAGTGATACCAGACAACAATGGGCTCCCCAGTTTTGTAGGGACGGTCAACAACCAGTTGCACAGCACTGTCAGCAGCAGTTAGCATTGCCTTGCAGTTGCTTCTATAGGATAACAGCGGTGGTCCTAGAGGGACCAAAGCAAATCTCCGGGCCAAACTGACTTTCTGGGTTGACAAAGGAGTTATATTTAAATACATAACATTCCTTACAATGTTGGACTAATGTTTGACTCTCTTGCGTCTTGATCTTACTTCAGTGTTTAAAACTATACTGAGGTATTCTGCAAAAGTACCATTTCCACAACATTGCAAACCTACCTGCAAATGCACTACACAGGATTGAACTGCGACAAAAGCTTGTTTGAAAATATCAAAAGGGAATGCCTCTGTGGGTATGTCATATGGATATTGCTGCAGAATACAAAATAATTAAATAATCTTCAGAATTGAAAATAATGACTGAATAGTAGTGAGAAAACACTGAATTTAGAACTTTTCCAGAGGCACAGTGGCGTAGAAATGTTAGATCCAACACTAAACATTAACCTGAAACAAAGATCCAGCCATGAACCAAACTGTGTCGAGCTCATTATACTCTCTTTTGATTCCTTCAGCCCTCTCAAGAATTTCAGCCTGAATCATCAACAATATCCCATCTAAGAACTAAATGTCAAGAAATCGCATAATGTTTTTCCGTAACAGCACACATGATAAACCTTGTTAACATTTGGCTTCAACATAGAGCAGGGGCACTGGAATACCTTTGTAGGACTTCCTGTCAAATAATTTAGTTCGGTATCCGACCACAAAAGAGGTGATTCCACCGCTAACTGCCCCCGACCTCGCTGACGATCAAGTTCTCTTATATATGGATACCAGAAAGATTTTTTTCCTTGTTTCTTCTCATACATTAGATATAGTGCCAGGCAGGCCAGTTCTGAGAGTTGGTTTGTGGTTAAGAGTTCCGCTGCATTAAATTCAGTAAGTAAAACTCAAGCTATGTTCAACTTCAATCAAATTGCAGAAGTTTAATGGCCAAATGCAATTGAGAAAATCATTTCAGACCCAAAACCTAAATTACACACAGAAGAAAAAGATCTATACATGCATATTGCTTCCATTAGGAAGGCACTGGTAAGCAATAGAGAAAGCAAAAGCAAGTTACCAGTGACTGACATGAATGCAAAGTCTATGTCAAAGATTTCTATTTATGATGCTCGGACTCGGGTGCGGTACGTATCTAAGTGTCGGATCTTTTATATTCTAAAATGTAAGATACCATTCAAACTTCAATTTTTTTACTAATCCAGGAAGGATGTCATTTTGAATAGACCAAAACTAATTATTCACAATGAAGGAAATGGATATTTAATAAGGAGCAAATAAAATATAATTTTGGGATTTAGTTTTCAATTATGAAAATTATTAAATGTTATATAAAATAGAAAATGAGGAACTTGATTGTGATTTGGACTTAGCGAATCTTTCAGTAGCACTATATGGAGTCTATTTTCATTTTATACAAACAAAACCCTAAACCACCGATACAGAAAGAGAAAGAAGGAGAAAAAATGAAAATGGAAAGAAAAAAGAAAGATAAAGAAAAAAAGGTAAAACCTAGGTTTATAGAGAGTAAAAGTGGGAAAGAAGAAATCGGAAAGAAAAGGAAAAGAAAAAAAAAAGAAGAAAAAGCAAAAACGACAAAGTGTCCGGTTGAAACTTGGAAGATCCGATACATATCTCATACCCATACTCATGTCGTGTCGTGTCGTGTCCGATACGAGTACTCCAACTATTTTGAAGAGTCCGAGCATCAGAGGTTTCTATTACACCCTCCAATAAGAAATCACATTGTTATTTAAAATAATTCAGTTTCTGTAGATCCACAATAATACAAAAGCTAAGAAAAATGCACCAATATATACAACTTATTCATAGAAATAATATCAAGATATGTTTATTTTCTACTCCATGAGAGCCAGATAACTAAAATTATAACTAAAATGGGTTAAAAATATGTAGAATCAATTAAAAGGATATTTATACTTCTACAGTATGAAAGTAAAAGCAGATGCATACGTCCTTGTTCAACATTAATTACTTAACTTTTTCCTAATGGACAGCAGGAGCAACCAGTAGTAATTCATAACGTTTCAGCAGAAACACAAATGTGCATTTTATTGGGAAATTGCACTTTATTTGGGTCTGAACT
Organism: Fraxinus cuspidata; assembly: GCA_903798385.1. NCBI lineage: Eukaryota > Viridiplantae > Streptophyta > Magnoliopsida > Lamiales > Oleaceae > Fraxinus > Fraxinus cuspidata. The sequence goes on from CAIGRP010046704.1 coordinate 12,870, forward strand.
TCTATCGGGAGTAGCACTTGTTACGTGTTACAAGTTTCAATAAATGTCAGCACAAAAATGAAGCAGAATCCATAAAATTCACCATAGCACCTTACCGATAGTCTCGTTTCCCAGAACTCTTTCCAGAGTCACCACCAATGTATTCGGTACAGAAAAGGCAACATCACCTTCCTAAATAAACAACAAATACAAAATTAACTACTTTCATCCCATGTTTAGCAATGCCTAAAAAAATGTATATTACCTTTAAGAAACATTTTGTTGTTTGGCCAATTTATTTATTTATTTACTTTTTTTATTTTTTTGCTCTTAAGTAAATATAATTACTTTCTTCGAAATAGCTCAGTATATATAACTTAAAATCACGTTTGACCTCGCTTAAAAGATGAAAAAAGCCCCTACCAAACATTTTATTTGCCAACTTTCAACAACAAAAAATTAAACAAAGCATTTACTTTAAAATTTACGTTTTTACTTAAAAGTAATCATTTGATCTTAGCTAAACACGCTCTAAAGCATCAAGAACATTACAAACTCAACCGTGATTCATTAACCTGAAGATCCTCACTCGCAGCTACATAGTGAATCGGGCGATGGTTTGAATCATGAGAAGACCTCTCTTTGAGCACAACCTTGCAAGGCGGGAGCCCATTCCTATGCATCCAAGACTTCAAGTCCCCATACTCTTCGTCGTTCTTCGAGCCCAAAATTCCACTCGATTTCCTCTCCTTATTCATCTTTCCGGCCACCATTGCGTCGGAATTCGCAGCCAAACACATCTTTCTACCTACACTGTACGATTTCACATTTTTCGATTTTTTACTAAACGAAATGGAAGCCAGGGAATCAGACAGTAGCGGATAGTGAAGCGGAGGGCGAAATGGAGAACGAGTATTTTGTAAATAGCACACGTCCATGGATTGGAGAGGAAGATTTCAATTTCAGCTAAATTATTGCATATATTTTTGGATTAATTGCTAGGGTTTCGAAGAAGGATTTCACTTGGAATTTGTGAAAATGATTTTTGAGGTCAGCTGTTTAGGTTGAGTAGAGGATGAAGATATTTTATTGGAATGTAGTTCAGGAAAAACTACTTATATTCTGACAATTTTAACGGAAAAAAAAAGATTGCTAACGATGAGAACATATCGAAAAGACTATTTAGAACTCAAATATTTTTTCATACTTCAATAATACTTTCTATTTCGGCTCGATATTTTACTTCTTATATTTATTGATTTTTGCTCATTTTTTATTCATCATTCTAACTTCGTCCCATAACATCTTTATATATTTTTACTTATTCCAACATGCTATCTATTTTAATTCAACATTTTGTTTTTCACATTTATTGATTTCTTCTCATATTTTATTTAACAGACTAATTTTGCTCCACGAAAATGAGCTTGTTTCTATTTTCACACAAAAGAAAAAATAATTAATATTGTTGAAAATATAATATTTCTTATATTTTTTCTATTATACCCCTACATTAAATAATGGTTTAAATAAAATTAGTTTATACTTTTAATAACAAGGTGCATTAAATAGGGATATATTAAAACCATCAATAGAGTAAGTCTACTTAGCAAACGGGCAGAGATTCATTGAAATTGCTTATAATTTGAAAACAGAAGGCTAACTCTATCGTTATGGGATGGAGGTGGTAATTTTTTAAAATAATGCTACTTATGTATAAAGAGTTATGTAATGGCTTGAATATAGATTATATGTCAAAATTAGAGTAAGGAATTTTTTTTTTATTTTGTTGAAGAAATTCTGATCGATCATATCTCACAACATCATGTGTATGTAAATCATCATGATAATAATTTATTATGTACATGTAGCATAATCGAATGGTCAATCAATTTATAATTGTGCTACATGTAAATAATAGATTTAATGATATATGATTGGGTCGGATTTCTTATAGTTTGAATAGTTTAAGAAGTAGATTATTGAAATTTGCAATTTATTAAATGCAATCATTAGATATTAAAAATAGATTGTGAGTATGACTTTCTAAATTTAGAGAAACAAACTCGGTCTCTATTTAAAAAGTCGGAATAAAAAATTTCTTAAAACTTATTTTTAAGTATTAGATCTTTAAAAGAAAGAGCAATTTGAATTTAGAAAATCTCTTGTAGATACTCTAAATAGTCAACCTCTCTCCCTCATTTCAAATTTACAATTCTTCACAATTTCTTTGACTCGTTATTTTTCATTTCTTTAAAAAAAAAAATATCGTATTATCGTATATCGTAAGGCTACAAAATTTTGGAATTTAGTATTCTTACTCTTTTTATATAATTTAGAAACAAAAGGCAAAACAATATAATTCTGCTCCACCATGGTCCCTCAATTTAGATGAATAAACCACTATTACAAAAGCCTACAAAATCCTGCTCCACCAAGGCCCCTTAAATTAATGATGAATAATTTAGAAACAAAGGCGCAAGAATATAATTCAACCCAACACTTGTCGACAGAAAGGTGTTAAGCGAGTGGCTCGCACGAGTTAACTCGCATACAAGCCGACTCGTGATATTGACTCATGAGCCACTATTAGATGAGCCAGTAGGCTCACCTAGCTCTATACTTGCTGCATTTTTTCAGCTGTTGAATTGATTCAACGTCTTTATTTTTGTAGCATTCAACAAACGGCTGGCTGAAAATTCAAATTTGAATTTTAAACCTTTTTTTTTTCTTTCCTTTTTGCCTTCAATTTTCCCATGACTTGTGCTCTCATTCTCTAAATCTTTCATTCTGATTAGCATATGCTCTCATCACCCTTCTTTAGTGTTGGATCAAATCTTTTTTTTTTTTTTTTATTTCATAATTTGTGTGCTATTTTACCACCTCAAGAAAAAGCTTCTCAGTGTCTGATCACCACTTCTATACTTGTTGTATTACTATACCACATAGTTCGTGTAATGGCTAGCTTATCATCATCATTTTTGAAGGAAAATAATTTATTTAATTCTTGCCAAGCTTTCAAAGATTTGTCAAAAAGATTAATTGTGTTTCGGCGTTCGATTAGAATTATGAATAATTAAAGTTATTCTTCAAAAACTACGAAAGTATTATTTCTTTAGCCTTTGATGATATTTGTTATGTTGGAGGTAATCACTCTATATATTTGGTAGCATTATAATAATTTGACTCTTATAAAGAAATCATTTGCTATTAAGCACATTGCATCGAATGAACCTAATCGTCGCGTAACACAAATTACGGTACATTCTTTACAAAATTTTAATTTAATTAATAAAATACTAAACTTGTCTTGTACTCCAATGATACAGGATGATGCTGATGAATTGGAATGTCTTTTAGGTAAATTGAGGAGTGCAAAACGAAAAATATGGAGGCATAAGAACCGCTTTCATTGTAATTTTCCTCATAGTTCCCAAACAGTATCGATGGAATTCAATTTCATTTCTCACATAGATTTTGAATAAAATTATAATAATTTTGGAACTATTCGTTATAAAAAGGAGATAGCTACTTTTTGTTATCAATTTCAAAATGAAGTTTTTCTTACCAATAATGAGTGAAATATATACACTTAATTCGTCTTCTATGCAATATGAACCTCAGTTCCTGAATTTAAATTCTATTATACCATCATAAATATAAAAATTTCTTTATCCTTCTTACGATGCAAGACGAGAAGTATATGTTATCCCAAACATGTGTAGCAATGAAAAACACTTTCGAAAATATTTTTTCGGGTTGTACCAATTTTTATTTTCAAGTTGCAATGTTTGATCCAAGTCTCAAATTGCATCTGATTGAATATTGCTTTTAGTCAATTCAAGATAATAATCAATTTACCTTTAAAACAAATATATTCTTGCTACGAGAAAGAATTATATAATTATATAATTGGTACATCAATTCAAAGTATATATGTTTAACTTTTTGAGTTCATAATGTATAAAATTTATCCATGTAAACGAGTCAAGCTAAGGTGCTCATGAACCAAGACTCGCGATTAGTGCATAGCCCGTGCAAAAAATGGCTCTGACTTTTTTGCCCGACCCAAGCCAACTCGGTTTGACTCGTCGAGCCGCACTCGGGCTCGGGCTCGGGGTTGGGCCATTGCCCTAAAATGAGGTTCGACCCTATCCTTAGCTCGATGGCCATGAGTTGAGCGTGCTCGAGCTTTTTTCGGGTCGAACCGCGCGCCTCCAAATCGACAAGTTGGATTGATATCCCTAATAAAATTCATATACATGGAGCACCTACGTGGCAAGAGACATTAGTAGGGACTGACTTCTTCAAGTCACTTCAATGACTGTTTTGTATTCATTAAATTGTATTCATTTTATTGTTTTGTACAAAAATTGTATTATATTAATTATTGTACAATTTTAACTTCGTCACATATCATCTAGTCGGTTCCAAAACTGGATAAAGGGTGAAAGCTTTTTTATAATTATTTTTGAAAAATAGATTGTTTTTTCTTATACATTACATCTTTATTGTACTCCGGGGGTGAAAATATCAACTTTCTATTTTTTAAAAATAAATAAATAAATAAAATGAGCAAGTGGCTTGCGAGCTCACTCAACTCATCCCACCAAAGTGAGAGTTGGTAGGGCAAGCCAAGTCGGAAAATCTGGAACGAATCAGCTCGAGCTCGATTCGACTCGACTCAATCCATTAACATCCCTACTTACAAAAGAGAAAGATTAGTGAGGTCGGGGGAAGCTGGTGAGACCAATTGGTGATGAATGCTCTTACTTCTTTAATTCATTTTCTTGGAAACTCTAGAGACTTTAATGCTTGATTAGAGCATCTCTAATGTAACAAACGTAAATTACTGTATATGTACCAAATAAAATGCAATTGAGAAAAGTGCATGTCCAATAGCGGTATGGATTGTAGTAATTATAGGTCACATGTACAAGAGATAAGATGTAGAGAAATAATGGAGATAAATATAGAAAATTAAATAGAAACATTCTCCAATGAAGTTAAATTATATGAAATTAAGTGAAGGATGTCCTAGATATCCTTCTCCGTTTTCTTGCTACATAAGCATTTTGGATGATGTAATGCTCTTTGGTACAATCCACAGCTCCATTGGAGACACTCTCAGTGCTTATAGTCGAGGTTATAAATCCAATTTATAGAGATGGAATTTCTTGTTTTCATTATAGAGAAAAATAATTTTGATCTGATATGAATTTTGCCGATGAAATTGCAAATGAGATGAAACTAGAACCATATATATGTGATTCGTACATGACGAAAATATGGAGTGCAAAATGGTGCTCATACCTTTTTAGACAAATCGAGGATTGCAAAATCGGAAATATGGAGACATAATTACCACTTTCAACGTAACTTTCCCCATATTCTCCGAATATTATTGATGGAATTCAATTTTTTTTTTCACATAGATTTACTAAAATAGTTTTGAAACTTTGATTCGTTATAGCAACGAGATAACTATTTTTTATCATTAATTTCGAAATGAAGATTATATGATCATGATGAGTGGAATATAAATACTATATTTTAAAATATGCTAAATATATATTTTCGTCTTCTATGTAATATGAATCCCATTTCTCCAATGTAAATTTTGTTATAGCCTCATTTTTAAATATTCTTTAGCCTATGCACTCGTGAAGATTCTCAATTATCTCAAATATGTGTAGTGATGGAAAACACTTAACAAAATATTTTTCGACCTGTACCAATTATTTTTTCCTAGCTGTAATGTTCAATCCCCATCTCAATTATGTGGGACTAAACATTGCTTTCAATTAATTCAAAATAATTAAAAGTTTACCTTTGAAAGAAATATATCCTCGTTACGAAAAAGACTTATAGAATTATATAATTCGTACTTCAATTCAAAATATAAAGATTTAACATTTTTGAGTTCAAAATATGTGAAACTCATATGCTTTGAGCACCTACACAGAAAGAGATAAGTAGGCGCTGACTTCTTTAATTTACTTAAACAGTGGAATGCATAATAATGACAATACACTATATTGCCCAATATGATCTAGGACTTGTTCATAGCACCTGAGACTTATCATTAACTTGCCGACATCTTGTCTATTATAAGAAATCATAAGTTAGAATAAGATGAATCACGTAGCATGGACAACATTATGATCCAAATGAAAGCATGTGTTTGTGTGCATCGATGGCTTCAAGAAGATGAAGATGACATTTTGACATCTTTCCATATGTGCCATTGCAGAATACTATAGTGAGTATATTTTTTTTCTTTATTCGTTATTATATTATATTATATTTATTTTATTTTATTGTTTTGTACAAAAATTTGAAATATTAATTATTGTACAATTTTAACTCCACTTATGTATCATATGTCGGTTTCAAACCTGAATAAAGGAGGACAAATTTTATTACTTTATAATTATTTTTGAAAAAATTAGAAATATGTCTTCATTGTACTTCATGGGGTGAAAATGTCAATTATGATTTTTTACAAAATAAATAAAATGAGCGAATGGCTCGCGAGCCACGATATTTGAAACGAATCAGCTCACACTCGACTTTGCCCAGCCCATTGCAAAATAAATAAAATGAACGAATGGCTAGCGAGCCAGGATATTTGGAACGAACTAGCTTACGCTGGACTTGGCCCAACCCATTAAAACTCCAACATACCCAAGACCAATTTGGAGATGATTGCTCTTCCACCTTTAATTCTTGAAACTCGAAAGACTTTAATGCTTGATGAGTTCATCTTCAATGCAACTATGTGAATTGTTGTATATGTGACCAACAAAGTGAGAATGAGAAAAGAGCATCCTTAAAGGCGATGTTGATTGTACTTCTTGTTGGTCACATATACAGTAGATATGACGTAGAGAAAGAGTGGAGATAAATTATAAAAAATTAAATGACGATGAATAATATAAAAGTACGTCTATCACACTTTTCATACTTGGATGGTGTCCTAGACATTGTCCACCCTGATCTTGCTATGTAAGCATTTTGAGATGATGTGACACACTTGTTGATATAATTTAAAGACACTTTGCTTACAATTTTAAGGCTATAAATATTTCCTATTTTGAAAATTATAGAAAAAAAATAATTTCAATTTGCTATGATTTCTACCAAAGAAGTTGCAAATGAGATGAAACTAGAACCATACGCATGTGATTCGTAGAAAAATAATAATTTAATAAGACTTGATGATGTAGAAATAGAATCCCCTACAAAAATATTATAGCCCCTGTTTGGTTTAGATAAAATAATATTTTTTGTAAATTTTGATAAAAGTTGATGTAATATACAGTTGAAAAATTGTAAGCCTCATAAAATGTGTAGTTAAAATTAATTATTAGATTTGACAAAAAATTTAATTCAAACTTTTAGCTGAATCAAACAAGGGCATATATTATTTTACATGATTGAAAAAGTAATATCTTCACTTTCCATTAGGTTTGAGAAATTTGGTTTATAGGAAGTAATTTTTGAATTTTCGTTCATTTTAAGAAATTAAAACCACTGCTGCATGAGCTGCAACCATAGTAGTGCTACCATCACCACGTTTCAATTCATCATGTTGGAAATTTACTTTAACATGCACAGAGAAAAATAAATTATTTTCAATTCTCACAGCGGATCTGTTTTGTGTTTAGATATAAATTGTGTTTAGAATAATACTTTTGATAAATTCTGCAAACTCACGAACAATCACGAATTGCAATCCATAGATATTCATTATCCAGTTTCCAATGAAAATCCACACGAGGAACAAGAACGAGTGAATTAGGGTTTTCTTCTTTTTTCTTGTATTAGGAATAATTATAATAATGTTCTATTCTTTTCTGAAACCCTAATGACTTATTAATATAAGTTCAAGTGGGCTTGACTCATCTTTTTCTTAATCCGATCCAATACTTAATTAATCAAATTAATTCAATTCGGTACATGAATCGGGCCTATTAACAAACAACTCAATTAATTAATTGTACAATAGTAGTTAATTAATTAATTAGAATTTCATTCTTCTGGTTCTCCTTTTTTATGTGACCCATCAGGTTCTCGATCACGATGTCTAACGACCTGAATTATTATTTTGATCTAATTAAAATCGATAAATTAAAATACTCATTTTTAATCTATCATCAATTCACATCCGTCGTCCCAAATTGACATCTAGAAATGTGTCGGGTAATACATGTGATGTGAAATGTCATGTAACATGACAATCTAAATTTGTTCGTTTACCGTGAAACTATATTTCTTTCGTCAATATGATCCTACAGATATGTGACAATCTCAATTATCGATCATATCTTTCATCCTACTATTAAATAAGTGTAAGTCGAAAACTCATTTTCGACTTATGAGTTCACCTTGGCCAAGGATTTTATTATCAATTTAACTGAATGAAATATAGATTATAATCTCTACTATATATGAGTGCTGAATCTTCAATTGATGTCATATTAGTGACCTTTAGCAGAGCAACATCCAATATCATCAAAGTATGACTGTCATCATATAAGGCACTATGATGACCTTACGTCAAATGACAAATTTCACTACCAAACATTAGAGATTAACCACTAACTTTCAGCTAGTTATCCATGTAGAATTTCCCCAGCTGGTATCCAATGTTTTATTTTATAACAAAACATCCACATGTTCATTTAAATGTCACCACATTTTAGCTTGTGAGATCAACTTCTTACTTCACAAGTAAGAAATGTCACACGTAATAGTCTATCTGTAATAAGGATATTTGTATATTGTTATTACATACAACCACAAACGATTTAGGATTTAATTATATGTAATTTGTATTTCATAATCACAACTCACTGTAATTAATAAATTACCAAGATTTGAATATACGGATTCTATTGTTTAATTTATTAGAACATTAATTCTATTAAATAATAAATCTAGTCATAAATATACATCAGTTATATATTAAAAGTGTTTATTTTCAAAGTTGATTGGACAAATGACATAACATTTACACATCCAACTCTGCCTAGTCATGTCAACGAGTCGAGTCGAGTATAATCGAACCGAGCCACAAGCCAAAAGTTAAAACTTGGGCTCGACTCGAGCAAAACATATCCAAACTTTTTTAGGCCCGAGCCGAGCAAAAGTTCGGCAAAAAAAATGAGGCTCGGCCCGAGCTTTCGGCTCGAGCCTTAGTGGGCCTAGCCGAGCCCGAGTCAAGCCGGCCCGTGTTTTTTTTAAAACTCGTTATAAAAACTTAATTTTTTATAATGTATTTTAAATTTATGCAATTTATACATATTATAAATAATAACTAAATATTAATATATATAAAAAATACATTTAAATTTAAAAAAATGTAAACAAAAAAATAATTTTATATTACTTAATTATGGGCTGATGACGAGCTACGGGCCGAGCCGGGCTCGAGCCGACACCCCAAAATGGGGCTCGGCCCAAGCTACCTTGAGCCGCCCGAGCCGACAAGCTTTTTTGTCATCCCTACCTCTCCGACCCCTGTTTTGCCATACATAAACTCAATTTCCTCCCAGCAAGAATTAAGGATAACAAAAAGGCTCGGGCGGCTAGGGCACGGCCCGAAAAAAGCTCGAGTCGAGCCAAGCTCAAGCTCGATTCCGTCGAGCCCCATTTTGGGGTGTCTGCTCGAGCCCGGCCCGGCCCGGGGCTTGTCACTGGCTCGTGACTAACGTAGACAACAGTCTTTTTACTTTTATTTTTTACTTATATATATATATATATATATATTAATATTTAGTTATTATTTATAACACGTATAAAGTATACAAATTTCAAATACATTATAAAAAATTATAGATTTATAACGAATTTAAAAAAAACACGAGCCAGCTCGACCCGCTAAGGCTCGAGCCGAGCCCGAACTTTGAGTTTCGACTTATTTCATTGACATGGCTAGCAAGAACCTTAAAAAAACTCGAAGAAACCTATAAAGATGAATAATTTCAATCCAAAACTAATAATTGCAATGGTGATTAAATTTTTTGATGAACCATTAGAGGTCCTTCCAGTACACATTTATTAAAGATTTGGGATTGCGATGCATATTTTTTAAAGCTTTGGAACCTTCGCTGCAAATTTCCCTTATTTTATAAATTATGGTTAAGAGACCATTTTGTCATTTTTAAAGATGATCAAAGCATGGTCAAACACTTGCATTTTGGTCCATTGATAAATTTTTGGACAAAAACCATCAAGAGGTCCTATCATATATTTTTTTAAGGTTTGGGACATATGTGCTACAATTTAAAAGTTTTGGATTGCATTGCACTTTTTTTGAAAGGTTTGTGATCTTTGCTGCAAATTTCTTTAGTTATAATTTTGAAAACATTCTTAAATATAATGGACTTTCCGAGTTAGATGGTTCAGATTTATTTTTGGAATTAAAAGCGTTGGGCAAAATTTTTCAAATGGGAAAAAAGATTAGTTCAACGAAATTTCTTCATTACATAAAAAGAGTCAATTCAATTTCAAATGCATCTAATATAAGATGGCATTATTAATTTGTTATGATGTTTATTGAGGCAAAGAACTACTTGATATGAACTTCATGTAGAGCACCACGTGATAGGCCTCTACCTCAACAACCGGGCACTCTACGTTTACATGATGTCGTCTACCTCTAAAACCGGGCGCTTTACGTTTACATGAGGTCGTCTACCCCAACACTTGGGCGCTCTACATTTACATGAGGTCGCCAATCACAATGAGGCCATCTACCCCAACACATGGGCACTCTACGTTCACATGAGGCCGCTTACCACTATGAGGTCGTTGATCCCTATGAGGCCATCGACCCCCATGAAGTAGTCTACCACCATGAGGCCCTCTATGTTCACATAAGATGTCTACTACTATGAGGCCCATCTGCAGAGTTCGTCGGACACTGTACGTGAGCAACCACCCCAAGTTGCTCAAATGGTTACCCCACCTGTTACTTAGCCAACAACAGAAGATACGGGGGGCCTCAAGTTTTATGTTTCCGCAGATTCCTCAACCCTTGACAGACTTGGAAAAGAAGATAGAGGAAATGATAACTCAAGATATAGAAGATGCATTGACCAAGAGAAAGCACATACGTAGGCAGATAGTTTTGGAGGAGGATCTTTTCGCCCCTGAATTTATGGTTGTACCTTTGTAGAAAGGTTTTAAACAGCCAATGATAGAAGCATATGACGGAGTCACAGACCCCTTGGATCACCTACGAACCTTCGTTGACTTAATAAGGCTTTATGTAGCCCTAGATGCAATGATGTGTAGGTTATTTGCCTCAACACTCAAGAGGGAGGCTAGAGACTAGGTGGCCACACTAGCACCCAAGTCTATAAAGACTTTCGACGAACTTTCCAGAAGTTTCGTGGCTAACTTCATGAGTAGCAGGAAACGAAAGATGAATCTCTGCAAGAGTACCTGGCTAGGTTCAGCCGAGCAACGTTTGGTATAAGGGACCTTCAAATGTCTGCAGTAGTGACTGCATTAATGAATGGGACGCGAAATCGGGCTTTTAAGATGTTACTTTCTAAAAATTCCCCAGAGTCAATGCACGATCAACTAATGAAGGGTGACAAATATGTTGATGTGAAAAATATGAAAGAATGATGGGAGACCGAAAGTCACAAGTGAAAGTCAAGAGACAAGCTAAAGATTATTGATAAAGGCAAATCAAGGAATGAGCACATGAACAAGGAATGTTTCGGATCTGTCCATCAAACAGAGACGAGAGGAGGTCAAGGCCTTTACCCCTCTAAATACACCACGGGCCAAGATATTGATGGAGATCAGGGGTATGAAAGAGCTTGACGGTCGAGCTCTTAAAGCGGGGCTATTTGACTAAGTATGCGAGGAATGATCGAGGCAAGCAAAAGGTCGAAGATCGACCACTGCCTAGGGCTGATGGTGAGTTTTCAAAATCGAAACTGGTTAAGGCTCAAAATCACTTGACCCTACCCTTGACGATTCAAAGTAGCTCGACGCATAGTGGTGAGCAAAATAGTCAAGAATTTGACTAGCTCAAAATCGCAGCTGGTGGTGAGTTTGCAAAACCAAAAACGTTTAAGGCTCAAAATCACCTAACCCTACCCTCGACGATTCAAAGTAGCTCGACGCATAACGGTGAGCAAAATAGTCAAGAATTTGACTAGCTTAAAATCGCTGAGGGCTGGTGGTGAGTTTTCAAAATCGAAAACGGTTAAGGCTCAAAATCACCTGACCTTATCCTCGANACCCTACCCTCGACGATTCAAAGTAGCTCGACACATAGTGGTGAGCAAAATAGTCAAGAATTTGACTAGCTTAAAATCGCTAAGGACTGGTGGTGAGTTTTCAAAATCGAAAACGGTTAAGGCTCAAAATCACCTGACCTTATCCTCGACGATTCAAAGTAGCTAGACACATAGCGGCGAGCAAAATAGTCAATAATTTGACTAGCTTAAAATCGGTAAGGGCTGGTGGTGAGTTTTCAAAACCGAAAATGGTTAAGGCTCAAAATCACCTAGCCCTACCATCGACGATTCAAAATAGCTCGACGCATAGCGGTGAGCAAAATAGTCAAGGAATTGACTAGCTCAAAATCGCTAAAGGCAGGTGGTGAGTTTTCAAAATCGAAAACAGTTAAGGCTCAAAATCACCTGACCCTACCATCGACGATTCAAAGTAGCTGACGCATAGCGGTGAGCAAAATAGTCAAGAATTTGACTAGCTCAAAATCGCTAAGGGCTGGTGGTGAGTTTTCAAAACCGAAAATGGTTAAAGCTCAAAATCACTTGACCCTGCCCTCGACGATCCAAAATGGCTCGACGCATAGCGGTGAGCAAAATAGTCAAAAAAATCGACCAGCTCAAAATCGCTAGGGTTGGTAAAGAGTTTCAAAACTTGACATGGTTAAGGCTCAAAATCATCAGACCCGGCATCCAGTACTGCTCGACGAGCAAAACTAAAATGATGTTCAAAAAGCAAGCGTACATACTCAAAATTAATAAGAGTGTCTGTCCATATCCTGGACCAGGGAAAGAGTGTACTAAACAACTCGATGATAAAAATGAAATGAAAGAAAGAGCTAGGAGGCCTACAACAATGTCAGATCAATCCAAATGTAGAGTCCCATCAGTCTCGCACCTGGATGTATGCCTAAATGTCTTGGACTAAGGGGCTCCGCTTTTCTTGCCTTTGCGTTGAACAAGAAACCTATCAAAGCCTGAGGAGTCGATGGTAGGATGCTTAGCAGATATCTACTCCTTGGTCATATTGATTGACGCAGCCATCGCCTTCCCCTCATAAGAATGCAGAACCTTCGCAAAATCAGTTGACGACTTGTAGTGCTCCACTGACGCTTCCAAATCTTTCGCATACACCGTAGAAACTTTATATCTCTCCACCGCTTCTTCAGGAGCCCGACCCAAAACAGATCGAAGGTTGTCTATCTTCGTCTCTTGCTCGCAAACACGTGCCTCCGAGGCTTCGAGAGACTTCTTTAAAGAAGACTTTCTTCTTATATTGGTGAGACTCTTTTTTCTTCTCCTCCACAAGGGTTTTCAACTCCAAAGAAAGGTGACGACTTGACTTGACAAGCCCCATATGAAGAGCAAAAACCTAAAGGAAACATGTAATCAAATAACTACAGGGCATATACAAAAGAATGAATAAATAAAAGTGAAGAAGTATGATAAAAAAAAAATTTTACCCTCTAAGTGTGGACGACTAGAACCCTCTCGATGTCGCTAGCACTTCGTCCAGCAATCGCCTAGGCCCGTCCAGGCGTAACCAAGGACCTAACTGCCCTCATCTCCGAATACCCCCGAGAGGGAGGAAATCTAAAGTCCGAAAGAGGAGAACCCTCGCGCTTGGTCACGGCACATCTCGAGCCGCCCCCACCGGCAACGAGAGGCGGGATAGCATCAACAGGCTCATCCAAAGATTGAGATGCCTCCTTGATGGAACATGATTGTGCAGCCCCATCATTGGTCTTC
>CAIGRP010046706.1:0-34501 GCA_903798385.1 Fraxinus cuspidata
TGAAATTTATTTTCCTTTTTGCTTGGAAAATTAGGCCTTTCAAACAGGGCCTAAAATGAATTCAAGGAAATCAAGGAGAATTGATTTTCCAAGGAAAATGTTGCTAATCAAACATGTTTAAAAGTGATAATTGAAATTTATTTTCCTTGGATAATTGGGCCCTTCAAGGGCCTAAAAGACGACATTTCCTTGTACATTAAATTATTAAAACCTTAATTGTCCGTAAGTCCCCACAACCACCTAGTAGGCATAAAATCAATTTGTATCCAACAGCGTAATTAGTATTAATTGGGCCACTCAAAATATTGGACTGGAATTGGCGGGGTGCGCCAAGCCCGTGCTGTAGTGCAACGCATGGACGACGCTCAAGGGCCCCAGCAGCAAGCTGCCTATTGGACCCTCCCCCTTAAAAAATTAATTTAATATCGTGTGGGCCATTGGCCCACATATCAGATATTAAACTGATAAGAACAGATACTACACTTGATCTTAGCCAAAAGGCCGAGAAAGGTATGCTTTTCTTATTATTGGCCCGTCCAATTTATAGCCTCCTCCTGAAACTTTTTTACGTTGACTACCGATGTGGGATGTGAAATGGAAAAACCTTTCAAGTTATTCTTCTTCTTCCACCTTCAGAATAATAATATTTTTCCGTAACCTCCAAGTTCCTCACCAAACATTATTAATAAACCTTGGCTTCATAATCCACACTGACAAACGAAGAGTTAAAATTATCAGAAAAATATACTGTTTCTTTGAAAAAAAAAAAAAACTTGCTATAAAGTTAAAGATCAAAATCAACAGTTAATTTTGACAAAATATTTGACGAGACCGTAACTTTTCAATCATACTTTTATCAAACAAGCCCTTAGTAAACTTCTTGTTGTCTCTGCTATTAATATAAACATATTCTTTGTTCATTTTCTCGTTTATATTTTGCATATATCCCGATTTGATGACTTCTGCACAACAGCGTGCTGCCCTGTTCCTCTTAGGGTCATAACATAAATTATTATTTTTATGACTGCTGAGGATAAAGATAGAATCCTCAAGGATTTGTATGACTGGAACTTTTGAGGTTTTATAACCGTTGTCATCATTACTTCAGGAAATGGCGGGGGTTACGGATATTTTTGTTATTTTGCTAAAGTGCATGCATCATCTGGAGAGGATGTTATTTCAAGAACATGGTTAATAAAAGCAGACAAGAATTTGGAAAGTGCTGTCAACTGTTAAAAACAAGGGATTTGGCTCCACACCCTGCACTACAAGGCAAAATAAAGGGATAAATTCGTGTACATTTGTATTGCAGACTGTGTCCAAACTCATGGCTAAATCCGTCACTACTTCTTTATGACCCCCTATAACCTGAATGTATTGAGGTAGTATGTCAAAGAAGTTAGGCCAAAGCTACAAAGTATGCTATGCTATTATTACAGGGAGAATTTGAAAACTCCCAAGTCAAGTTGAAGAACACAATTTTGACACTCAAAGAAGCTCATAAACAAACTTAGATATTTACAATCAAATTCAAGCCTAACAATCTTGAATTATCGAGCAGACCATAGGACTCAAAATAGTAAAAATCTATAAAATTAATGTACACTTCAAATCTTATGGGATGTACTTTTTCCAGATAACAATTGAATTGAACAAGTGGAGCTTTTATAAGGCCAATACATTCATACGCATTTCCGTGTAAATTTATTTCAAACATGTCCATTTGCAACAACATTCGAAGATAATTTTTGATGTCACATTTATAGCCTTATATTAATCATATCATGTCTAAATGGAATACCTATAGTCGCTCCCATACCTGTCTTGCCCTGCTTTAGAAATTGGTTTGAAGGAAGCGAGGAACGAGCAGAAATTCCCACAAAACAATTATAAAAATAAATTCGAAACTACAATTTTGGCATCAAACAAATCCCATCAAGAAAATAAGATAATCAGCATCTTCATCCTGATAATTACAACATATACTTAAATCCTATATGAAGTTTTACCACAAGAATATTGCTTTAGAAGTATAGACAAAAACCTTTACTTCTCGTACAACTTCCAATACAGAGTATTACACGAAGTAGAAAAAACTAGAAAATTACTATTATATTTTCAAGTCCTAAAAATAATTCAGTTTATTAACACTTACCAGTCACCCCGTACCAACAACAAAGGCCTGGACTGGCATTTAGTGCTATATGTTTTTCAGGTTTTTTTTTTTTTTTTTTCCCTATAGACAATTTGATCTCACAAACCGAGCAATGCAGGGGAACCTCAAGCACAAAGTACAATACGTTAATACAATCACTTCAATGAAACTTCTGAAGCACAATTACTAATAGGCAGATCAGCTGGAGTGCATACCAGAGCCCGTTGCTGTAAATGTTTTAAACTCTGCTCCATGCTAACTTGCACCATCTCCGCCAGCATCTGCTTTGCTTTTCCTGTTTGATCCTCCCCATCAATCCGAGATATAATATTGCACACTATATTCTCAAGTGTATTGGGTTGAAGCTCAGACCGTGGATAAGGATTGTCTCTCAGCAAACGCAAAAGCGTTTGTGCTTTTGACTGAGACTTGGGTGTTCCTTGAACTGTGAGCTCGAGAAGTCCCGGGATGACACCTTCTCTAAGAATCGGTTCTCGATACTTACAACGATCACTCTCACACATTGTCAAAAGAGTTCCCACAGCATGCTCCCGGCTTTGAAGTGACCCACTTTCAAGCACTTCTACTACTGCAAGTATTCCCCCCTCTTCAGACGTAAGTACAGTTCTTCCCTCGTCAAAACCCACCAACAATTCTATTAAACCAGTACATCTTTCCGCTGTTTTTGAAGACTTCTTACAGGATTTAAGCAAATCAACTATAGGAGGAATTGGTTCTGTTTGAAGAATCAGGCTAACATTTTCTGGATGTGTGGATAGGTTGTAAAGGGCCATCACAGCATCAGATTTAGTTTGCGAGCTCCCATGTCTTAAAGTTTCAACAAGAAGAGGGATGGCACCGGACGCGCTGATGATTGGTTTGTTCACAGATGATGCAGAAAGGGTGATCAAAGCCGCAATTGCATTCTCCTCTAGAGTTGGATCCTGTGACTGAAGGAAGCCGATAATTGGTTCTAAGGCACCGGCATCTATGATATTTATCTTGTTCCTGCAAATAAATGAAATCAAATCAAACAGTTAGTCTCAGTTAAATACAGCTAAATAAGAAAGTCAAAGTTAGTGCAAAGTTTCACAGTCTTAAGAACAATACACGACAGCAAGATCCAATTATAGGTGAAGTACACATGGATCAGAAGAAATGTTCCATAAAGATTAGGATTAGCATCAATGACTTGAGTAAGCAATTCATTTTGACTGTTAAGTTGTATCAAATACAAACTAAATCCCCAAGACACATGAGGTCAAAATCAACTAGGTCCATGGAAATTGTCCAAACAGTGTATAACCTGGGTCAACAATTCTAGCACTTCATTTAAAATTTGTCATCATCACAGATGCAGATTTAACAGAATGATATCCACAGAATTTATGGGACATAGATCATGGTAGCCATGTGTCTCAAGACCATGCTAACAGAGGTATCAAGGTCAATACATACCATATTATGCCTGTTAGTATGGAACCACAATATTTCAGTTTCTTTCATATGGTTAAAAGAGGCTCCTCACACAACTCAGTGAACTTGATTCATCATGTTCAAATGAATGTGGTTACTCTCATGACTACTGATTAATCCCAACTCCAAGTCCAAGATAAAGGACCCTCCATTTTAATTTTAAAATAAAATCTTTCCTTTCCCCTGTTCACTTGAGTTGAAGGGGTTTCTACAAATTCTTTGTCTTACAGTCTCGGTTATCTTAAATGAGAATGGTAGCTAAAACTACTCTATCATTTATAAAGAGAAGAAAAAGTCTCTGGGAAAAGAAAACAGAATCTAAACCACGTGATAGTTTTACAAGCAAGATTAAAGCAAAAGATGGGAAGAAAAGAAAAGAAATTGAAAGCAACATGCGAACAAAAGACCAGTCCCGTTTTTAAACCTACCCAATCCACAACAGAAAGCATTACATTCCTTTGGCTGCAGGAATATATCACCAACCCCTTATAAGTTTCCGAAACTTATTTGAATTTCAGGCTGTGAAATAAAGAAACATAATTTTGACCATAACAATTCTTATTATTCAGTAAATCCGAGCCAAAATCGTTTGTCGCATAAGCAACTCTTGCAGGAAACTAATTCAATGTTCAATTAAAGTTTATAGCAAAAATAATTAATATTCAGATTTTAAAAAAATCAAGTTTTATAAACATTAAATATCGTGGGTCTAACCATACGTATGCTTCAACCAGCTCAACTTCAGTGAAAACCCCACAACACAAAACTCGTTCACTATTTCTTTCTTCTTTTTCTATATCTTTTACTTTTTTAAAGAACCAACCAAGAAAAACAGAAAGAAAAGAGCAGCAACTGTGGAATTTTTCTGTCCCCAAATCACTGAATCCGAGGAAAAAGGCAATTAAATATAAAAGTAAGAGTAAGAAACTAAGAAAGTGAACCCCTTCCAACCAATCCCCAAAACAAATAAGTTAATTAGAAAAACCAATAACCAATCCAATAAAAATGAAATCTTTCCAGGGTATTGATTAAGAGACGCCAGAATCGTCATTTCGGTCTCCAAATTAAGAAATTTGGAACAGTAAATCAGACAAACCAACGGCCGATCCTATTAAAGTGAAAAAAATCTTTCCGGATATTGATTGTAAGAACCAAAATCAATTTTCCAATCTCCAGATTATTATATTTGGGGGTGTGAAATTAATAATCAAACTATTTAACGGATTCCAATTCAAAGACTAGTTCCAAACCCCAAGACCCACTGCAATTTGAGTCTACAAGTGAAATCTACCTAAGAAAATACACGAAAGGCAGAGATAGACTTTTCCTTACGTTTCATCCTTGACTGCGAGGTTAAGAAGAGCAGCGAGGGCCGCCTCTTTGGCTTCAATAGAGTCGCAAAGGAGCATGTCGACAAGTGGCTTCACGGCGCCGGAGAAATGACGGCGGTAGCGCTGCGACGTCTTAGTAAGCCGTCGGATCTCCGCCGCCGCCTGGACTCTCAAATTCACCTCATCAGATTGAAGTAGCAAAAGGGTTTGGTTGACGTTGGATGATGGGCTCAAAGCACGGGGCTGAATATCGGCATCAGAAGAGGTGACGGTGGTTGGAACTGTGGTTAGGTGGCACTGTCCGCTCTCTTTGAAGCCCATGTTTTTGTTGTTTTTGTGAGTGTGTGGGGTGGGTGTAGAGAGAGAGAGATCAAGGAGAGAGAAGGGTTAAATAATGGAAGAGGAAACGTAAGGTTGAGAAATGGTGCCGTGGCGTTAAGCAACAGTTACATGGGGTGGGGATGGTGGATGTTGAGGCCTTTCTAACGGCGTTAATAAAATGGATTTTGCTTTTAATTTGGAATATCTCTTAATTATTGACTGGAAAATTTTAGTAGTAGCCACGGTCAAAAAATAGCTAACGATGAAAAACGAAGTCACGGTAATATTGAAGTGATTAAAAAGAATTACCCCCACGACAAAAAGAAGACAAAATATGTTTCGATTTTTATATTTTGTGCTTCTCTCTCGTGGAAGATGTGTTTTTGAAAAATGCATATAATGTAGTCTACACTTAGGGCATGTTTGGGCCGGACTAAAATTTAATTTTAATATAAGTCAAAAGTCAAACAATCAATATTAACCACATTTTTCATGAATCCCATATCTTTTCAACCACGCATTTCAAAAACTTCTATCACAATCCATTAAAAATCTAATTTTAATCCCCACCTAACATTATCTTAATTTGATGACTTCATATAAAGACTCCAATACCATATTCTGGAGGAATGAAGAAAAATATAAAAAATGAATGCCAAAAAAAAAAAATGTATTATCCCTCGTGAACATTATTTACTCAGTGCATTGATATTGTGACTCTCTCATTTACACGTGTTTAGGGAGTTGAACGTCTTATTCTCACGATTAGCCTATGATTCAAAATGTATTGAAATTTATCTTCTTTACTTTTCTTCTTTATTAAGTATTTGTTCAATGAAGTTCTTTTGGAAAGTGATTATTTAAAAGTGTTCCTATAATGAGTCAAAAAGTAAAAAAATTATGAAAAATAAATATTTTTGAGAACTTTTGATTGAAAATAAATGTGAAGAGAAATAATTCTGAAATAATCTAAATCAAACAATGACTAACCATAATTTTTAAATGTCTATATTTTGGCTTTTATTGTTAGCCCTAGTTTCTTTTTAGATAAAAATTAACAAATTTCAAAAAAAAAAAAAAATTGGTAGAATATGTGTTTGAAAAATTGTGAATTCTACAAAATGTATGATCAAAATTAAGTGTTATGTTTGAATTGAAATTTAATTTGAATCAAACATGAGCTTATTATTTGGATGAGCTAGCCAAAAGAATCAATGGCCTGCAAGAACTAATGTAAAATTTTCCAACACAATCTCATCTTAGTCCCTATTTAACAACAATCGTTTTCAAACTCCTTTTTCTATATATTCATTTTTTACCATACATTTACACAATAAAATATTATACATGTAAACTAAAAATTTTATCTACTTTTTAATTACACATTCTTCGAAAATCACTATACAAAACATTTTTTTTTTTTTAAATAATGACCACCAAATGAGGGCTCAATTTTATTATAAAATAAACTTAAATATATTTTCCCAGCATTTCTTTTTCTTTTTCTTCGTGCCTTCATTAGACAATTCATTTTGAATTTGTCAAAGTGGCAAAAAATGTAGATGAGAAACACAATTGGTTTTATGTAACTTCCAAAATCAACGAGTGATCTAAATAATTAGGTTTTTATCTTGCTTTTCGTGGGATCGGGTTTACTCTCTCTCTCGACGTGCTTGGTACCTAATATTGAATGAAATAAGATAATAGTTAAAATTAGTCTCACGTCTTGATTTTTTAATCTTGTCTCGATTCAATAATCAATAACACTGCATATATTTCACAATCATTCACTAACTTGAATAAATAATTCATACGTAGTTGCATATTAATGTAAAATTTTATCAGTGGCATGAACTTGATGGAAAGACGAAAAGGAATTCATAGAAATAAATTTAAATTTATTGGGGCTGCAATCCAACAATATTGTAATTAGTAAGCAAATGAAGATGCTAAAGAGTTCAATTTGGTTGGGAAGTGGAAATATCATAATTCTCACATGATCGACGTGATTTAATTTTATTAATAATTGAATATATAATAGGAGAAAAGTTGTGATGATGAAAGGGTCATTCTCAACCGTCCCTTTGCCACGTGTGGATTAATCTTGGAGTTGAAGTTTTATGTATACGCACAAAACTTTAAAATTATCAAAATTAGGAAGATTCGTAACAAAGGAAGAAAGATACTATTTTTTACATTCCTGTCTTGGGTTTCAAGTGATTTCTCAACAAGTCTCTCTCTACCACTCTACCACACGCACTTAAATTTTTTTTTTTCTTTCACAAGTTTTCATTTATCTCTATTGATTTTCACCCCCAATGGTTTCATATATTTCGCTCCAGTTTGATGTAGTTAAAAATCAAAATTTTAGTAAATTTTGATAAAAAATGATGAAACGTGTGATTGAAAACTTGATAAATATTGTGAATTTCATGAAATATGTAATTCAAATTAATGTTAACTTTGACTTAGATTTTTATTAATTTTTCAAACTACACAAAACATGGGCTTCATCATTTAGCATCTAATTCTTTAAATATGAAGAAAGTAGAATTGAATTAGATCTAAATAGAAATAAATTTTGACTTGGATAGGTGGGGATTTGCAGATATCATACTAAATAATGATAATTTTAAAAATATAAAAAGAAAAAGGATAGAAGAACGAATTATCCATTACAAGTCCATAATTAACCAAAACAACAAATAAATATAAATATAAATATTAAACTACTTATAAGGATCCACAATCTTTTTTTTTTTAATATTTTTTGCCAAATTCGCGAGATGAAATTTTTCCTTTTTCATTTGATGTTCTTTATTTTTTCTCTATACCTTACTAATTTAAAAGAAATCATCCCATGAGTGAAATGAATCAAGTTCAATACCCTAGCTTTAAAAAATTCATCACCTAAGCCTACTATTTGGATCGTACCAGATCGTGTAGTTCCTAACAACAATTCTAAACTCAATTCTGGCCATTTTAATCATTCAAGATTGTAGAATCTTATAATTCGAATCGCGATTTTAACAACTTCAATTTGCACAATGGTGTATTCGTATACCAAAATCAACTAATAAATGAAAATTAATTGAGTTTTGAGAAGACAATAGGATGTTTAAATTTTAGTCAGTCAGTTTGTAATGAATCTTATTCTTTTTACTAACAAAACTTTAAAAAGTTGGTCTCAAGACTTACTTTCCAAACAATAATAGATTCTTTGAATATTATTTAGAATATTTACAGACAAATTAATTATTTGTTCTTCTTTAATTATACAACGTTCCTTTTCTATCCTTGTGATTTGCTTGAGGTCCACTTCAACCTAACAAACAATATTGAGGTCACCTTTTCATATTTATTTTCCTCCAATATGGTACATTTTGGACTTTAGAGGATATGCGATTAGATAATTGATTGCAAACCAAATAAACGACTTTATGGCTGCCAAGAGATACAAGTTGACTCATTCCAGAGGACAACCTTTATTTCATAAATTAACTATTTAACTGTAAAATAAAATATTTAAAAATGATAACTTCAGAAAAAAAGAAGAAAAAGAACCAAATATATTTTCCCACTAGCGTTATTTTTAAAGTTCCTAACTAACTTTTACGAGAGTTAAACGGTTTTAATAATTATAATTTTTTCCAAGAACGTAAATACTTAAAATGAGAATTCTGTTCTTTCAAAGAGACTCGTAAAATAGAATCGTTTTAACTCTCTCAATAATACAAATGTCATGTTATAAAATTTAGTCGAAAACTAACAAAAAATTACCTTTCATATAAAAATTTTACACAAAATTAAAGGTGTAAAACTAGGTAAGTTTATTAAACAAGTCCTGATTAATTTGAAGTCTCTATCACAGCATTCCAATTTCCAAGTCTCCTAGTTACTGTTGTGACCAAGTATGTACATACAAAATTTAATCTTCATTGCAATTATTAAAGTAATCAAGGTGAACTCTTTAAAATTAAGTTAATTACGTGTCGAACTTTTTCATTTTATTTTTCTAAATCACCTTTTTATCATTTATAAAAGGTAATAATATCATTTATTTATAAAAGGTGATAATATTTTTCCAACCAATTGATACAAGGTTAAAATGAGCAACTAAAACATGTTTGGCAATGCTCAAGGATCCAATAATTTAGTTTGGAGGACTGAAAAACTAGAAAGTAAACATAATAAAATCCACATTTAAACATAAAAAGTCATTAAGGGCATGCTTAAGAGTTTTTATTTCACCGAGGACGAAGCCGTATACGAGAGATTAGAAAAATCGATGCTTGCTATTTTTATTTTTGCACCGATTTTGAATGGTTTGAAAATAATCCAAAATCGATGTAATGTAATTTTGACAAATTCTCTAAATATGCCAAATCGGTGAATTTTGATCGTTTCTTATATTCTCTTCTAATTTTACACACTATAAAATAATTGTTTTCAACTAATATTTTTTTTTCAAAACTAACTTGTAAATAAAAATATAGTAACTAAAAAATTGTTTACAAGCAAAAAAATTACATTACAATTTAAAAAATACATAGAAGTAAAATATTAATTATAAGATAATAAAAAATTACATTACAATTAAAAATTACTTATTAGTAAAAATTACTTTTATGTAAAAAAAAATTGTTTATAAAATAAAAATTCTACTAACAATATAAAGTTCACTTATAAAATATATAAAGTTACTCATAAGCAAAAAATTTACTTAAGATTATTTAAGAGTATAAAACTAACTTATAATTAAAAATTTGCTTATAAGTAAAAAATACCAACTTAAAACTTTAGTAAATATTTAATATTATTTAATTTTTAGTTAAATATTAACGTATATGTAAAAACAATTATATATAAGTAAAATATCACTTATGCATGAAAAAAATTCATACAAAAACTATGAATTGAAAATTTCACTAATTGACATATATGTAATTTTAAAATCGTTTCTGAAACCACTCAAAATCAATTCACTCATAAACTCTCAAAATCGATAATTTAAAAAAACGATCATAATCGGTACTCCGAAACTCCCAAACAAGCCTTAAGTTATATTATTTCTTGAAATTGTTTTCGACGAGGTTTGGAAACATAATATTTATCTATATCCATTTTCTCAACAAGTTAATACTAATAAGTATATTTTTCTTTCATTTTCTATACATTTTTTCTTGGAACCCAAATGGAGTTTTTTTTTTAAGGGTTAAAAGAAGCTTACAGATTGAAGCTTAAATTTTTAATGAACCACTTAAAAATTTTGAAATTGTTACGGGTCCCCAGCTCATCCATCTACCTCATTTGCCACGTGTTGATCGAACCGATTTGGCATCTCATGACGGGATGAACATCCGAACTGAAATCACATAGACGAACTGATACGTTGACTCCGAACTGAACGCATCATCGCCCTCCTAGAAGAACAGATCTCATCTGCCTCCATAACATATGCAAATACCTGCACTCCACATTACACCCCACCAAACCATCTCATCATCTCCTGTCAAGATCTTTTGCGTACAAACTCACCCATATTCACATCTTTTGGTGATTGATGGGACGTGTGGTAGAGTACAAACGGTCAAGTCAGTGGTTGTGTCAGAAATTATTTAATGCCCGCCAACCTATTGATTGACGAAATGACGCCTATGACAGAACGGTTCAGCCAGGATATGGAGCCACCTGTCCTCTTATTCGACGGTTCTCCCCTTCCACTTGCTAGTATAAATATCCCCACACAATTGTAAGAAGGGGTTGGAACCTGAACCCTTGTCATCTTAGTCTAAAATACAAAAGAGCCATTGAATATATTTGCATACACTAAACCACGTCCCGGTGATCAACTTATTTCCAGACAACGTTCTTCGGTTAACTGCAATACTAATTTAACCGTCGAAGTGCTCGCGGTCGCTTCCACCTCTACTGGGATGGCCACGAGTGATTAACAGTGTGTTCTCATGCAGGAAGAAGACCACGTGGAATCTCATTCTGTTGGTCACGCGTCGGAGCCATTTTTCGAGGTCAACAGAAATTATTGCGAGAAAGTTCAAAAAACCAAGACTTGGTTTGATGACAAATTTTCAGACATGGGGACGGGGCGGGGGAGGGGGAATCAGGAATGGGGATAATTTAGAGTGGAATTTGGTTTCAAATTTCAATTTGATTGTGAATTTTGGGATAAAGAGATATAAGGTCAAGCCGTTTGAACAAGGTCACGTAAGCCATGTTCATCTTGCATGGTCCAGAGATATATTAGCAGAGTTTGGATTAAAGGCTAAGGATATGGGCCAATTAGAGTAAGATTTCGTATTTTATTTGGGGCAATTTACAAAATATCCTTAATATTAGAGGTTTTTTGAAAAATCATATGAAAAATATTTTGATAGTAAAAAATATTGTATAAAATTAAGTATTGTTTTTTTTTTTTTTTTTTTTACACTATCACTTTTTTTTAAAAGTTAAGTGATACTTGTCATTAAAAAATGTGACAAAAAAAAAAAAAAAAGAAGTAAAAATCATTATGTAAAAGTAAGTGACACAATACATCACTTTTTTAAGTTAAGTGTAAAAGTGAACTACTTAATTAAAAGTGTGATTTTGCTACTAAAAAAATGACAGAAATTCTAAGAAAGCTACAATTTTATTTTATTTTTTAAAATGTGACAACACATTAAAAAAAAGTAAAAGAAATTAAAAAAATGACAAATACTAAAAAAATTGATAGAATTTCAAAAAAGTTACACACACTCAAAACATTGATAAATATTTAAAAAATTGGCAAATTAAATCATTTGAATTAATTCAACAGAATGATAGAAATAAAAAAAAGTGACATAACCATTGTCCCTCATTTTTCCATTCAACGCTACGCATCTTTAAGTCAATTCACTGACAAAACACCAATCAAAACGCTAATGGGTTGTTCTTTTTGTGTTTCAGTTTTTAATTTTGAGTTTTGAATTCATTTTGGCTTTTGAGTTTTTGGTGTCTATTTTGAGATTGCTGAAAATGCGTTCTTTTTGTCATTTTGAAATTTTATTTTTAAAAATAAAAAAAATGAAGGTTTGGCTTGGTTTTAACTGAAAACAGTCAAAATAATTTTTTTTGGCGTTTTCCATTTTCTTTGTAAATTTTAAACTTTTTTTTTGAAATTTGTTTCTGAAAATATATAAGTAAACGCATTTTCAATATTTTCAAAACTTGAAAATCGAAAATGGTCTGAAAGCATTAAAGAGAACATACCATAAGTATCTTTAAATCAATTTACAGTCACAGTCATTTACCAAGCTAGCATATTGACCTCAACCTAAGTCAAATATTCAAAAAAAAAAAAAAAATGGTAGAAATTGAAAAAAGTGAGGAAATTTGAAAAAAAGAAAAAGAAAAAGTGAGAATCTCTTATCATAAAGCCTCGGGAACACCAACACAATTAAAACAATGTTGTACTTTAGCATTGAACACATTTACAACTTCTTAGAAGGGACATCAATGACGCAAAAACGCTCTAATCAGTATGCACTCTTCAAACAATGAAAATCAGTAAAGTAGATAGGAAGATTCTTTATTTGAACTAAAAAATCAAGATATAAATCAAGTTGAGCACAGTACTCTTCGAAATGCCAGTATCCAAGAGATGGAGATTGTCTTCAAGTACAAACATCAACATAGTTGATATGAAATTATTAGCTCTACAAGGGTGGATATGAGATTATTTTACAAAATACAAGACACTGAATATTAACTAAGCTATTATTCATTTGTATATAACTAGCTAGATAGAAATTGTCTACCACCCATTTGTCTCTACTTGTTGAAGCTACTTCGCCTCTCTCTTCTGTCCCAACTCTAAAATCCTAAGGTGCAGTTGAATAGCATCGACCAAGAACCTCACATTTTGTGTAGGACTCGGTATTGTTGACATATGGTTGATTTCTTCTTTAATGTTTTGACCATAACAAATAAGATGAATATTGTTTCTAACAATTGATTTTGAGTGATAATAGTTCAATATTATCAAGTATTGACAATATCAATATATAAACCGGACTCGAAATGAAGATTAAAGTGGAAGTTAAGCATTCAAGTCAAATTATTTGAGACAAGAGCTTAAAAGACAAACGTCAAGAAGAAATAAGATGAAGAGCATGAGAGACGTCATCAAATAAAGATCAAGAGTTTAAGAGTCAGACAGAAAAGAAACTTCAAAACAAGATCAAAAACTAGGCTTTCGAGATCATATGTAAATGTATAACACTTTGATCTTTAGTAATGAATGACAATAGCTAAAAAATCANCAAAGACTAGACTTTTGAGATCATATGTAAAGGAATAACACTTTGATCTTTAGTAATAAATGACAATAACTCAAAAATTATTTTGTGCACGAAGAGTTATTTTCATATCACTTGCATAAAATATTTTTGATCAAAAACAAGATTGATTTTTCAAAGTATACTTGAACTTAAATCATATCTAAAAAAAAAGTAAAAATAAAAAAAGTCAAAGTCATCTGTCAACCGAACGTCCGATTGACCAGGCGGACATCCGGTTCGCCAACGGTCAGTTTTTTTATCGTTCTAACCGCAACGGCTAGTTGGTCGTCCGGTTCATTGGCGGACGTCCGGATGGTTGTCTGGTTGGGCAGAATATTGGACAGTTTGACTGCTATAAATACCAACTCATATGCCATTCATTTCAACACTTGAGAGCATTCAAATAAGATATTTTTGAGCAAAATTATATTGATTTCTTATCTTATTTATTATTATCAAATCATTTAGTTTTAAAAAACTTTTGATGAAATTAACTTTTGAGAATCTACTCATCAAAGTTTTTCATTTGAAAAATATTATTTGAAACTTACATTTTTACAGTCATTTATATTTGTTTCTTCATCTTCTCATTGGAACACTTTGATTGGTTTAATCTAATTTTTGACTATCATATTCATCAAAATTTTTCATTCAACGCTTGAGTTATCATTTATTATTATTCATTAAAGTGTTAGCATCTCTTAGTACTTAATTTGTTTGTATTATTTATCAAGAGATGAATTTCATTATAAAATCACTTTGATAAAGTGTATGTCGTGTTGAAGTCCCTTAAAGATCAACATTGTTAAGGATGAGTACTCCTTGTTGTAAGTCACTGTGTAGGTCATATTTAGGTCCCGTAAAGCTCAATAGTGTGGGTTGTTGTGAGATCCTGTAAAGCTCAACATTGTATAAGAATAGTCGTGTTGAGGTCCCGTAAAACTCGACATTATATAAGGATCGGTGCTCCTTGTTTGTAAGTCACCAGAAGCGTTGTAAAGAGTTGGATTGCACCATAAGTCAATCAATTTAGTGAAAAATGTCTTGATCGTGACGGAGAGCTTGATAACGGGGGACGCATATCGTGTTTGGGATCGAACCTCCATAACAACATCGTTTGCATCATCTCTCCCTTTTACTTATCGCTTTTATATTTGTGCTTACTATTTGAATTAATCTATTGAGTCTTTACTTGCTTGAATTTAGATTAATTCTTCGAAAAAGTTTTAAAAACCAATTCACCATTCTCTTGGTTAGCTATTCTTAGACTTTCAAGTATTTCCACCACCTCCTGAATTTTTTGCATCAATGAATCCGCATCAATGAAATACAAGAATTAGTGGAAATAGAACATGGCGACAAACACGTTTAAAGCAGTTTAAACATAAATTCAAGAAAACCCACACGCAACATAGTTTAAAATAATTTAAGCATAAATTCCAAGAAAAAATTAGACAATATCACATTTAAAGATTATTTTATTTTGCCGTCCTTTTTTTTCCAAAGTTGCGTGTGTTTAGTTCTCTATACTTTCTTCTTCAGAGTATTTTTCTAAATTATTTTCAAGAAATTCGAAATTCAAAATGTATATTAAATCGCTACTGCATATAATAAATAATTCCATTATGAAACTCTGATGAGGTACATCATCGTCTAAGTCACCAAACTCTGC
This sequence comes from Fraxinus cuspidata, assembly GCA_903798385.1. Lineage (NCBI taxonomy): Eukaryota > Viridiplantae > Streptophyta > Magnoliopsida > Lamiales > Oleaceae > Fraxinus > Fraxinus cuspidata. The sequence continues at coordinate 15,277 of CAIGRP010046706.1, forward strand.
GCCCACTTACAGTTTCCCATGTTCCAACTTATTAAACAACTTGCCAACATAAAAAATTTATGTACCATAACGTCAAAATTTTGATAAAGAATACTGAAATTAATTATTCATGCACGTGAACATGACTTGGAGTCGATAACTAATAATTTATTGTTTTTAAATATTCTTCAATCTTCTGTTGTTGATGACCAATTCCATCTCCAATTAGTAACAATTAATGGTATCTTATAAGAGATAATTGGGATACTTAATAGTAAATTATTTATCAAGGTGTAATTCGAATAGATAACGTCATTCTGAATAGAACTCGGATTTTGATCTACACTTCTTACCAGTTAGATTAATATCAGCATTGAATAAATAAATAAATCCATTGAAGTTTGAGAAATTTTAAATTACATTTTTCCAAATAAATGGTCTCAATTCTCAATAGTTTATCAATGAAATGTATTGTATTTAAAATCATTTAGTTCAATTCTTTGTGTTTTCAGTTTAATTATAATTATAATTTTTAGACGGTAAAATATTCCTCATTAGTGTATGTATTATAATTAGTGTTCTAAAATGATTTATTATAACGCATGCAGATGTAATCCTAACCTTTTGAGACGGTAACAACCATTGCACTCGTTATTTGAGAAGTGACAACTTGTGTTAACGTTAGTTACTGTATTCTCTAACTGGGATTTGCAATACTAATACTTTACAATTTGTCAATTTGTTGTCCTTTTGAGAAAAAATTAATTGCGTTTTAATTTTCTTTCGTTGATGAGTAGTGTTGGCATATACGCAAGTTGAACTTTATTGTTCGAAAATCACTACTATCAAATAGAAAAAAGGATAATTGTAGTCATCGTTTCAAATCTTTCAAATGTTTGCAACTTTTACCCCAACCTTTTATTTATTGCATTCGTTTTCCCAAACATTTCATTATTGTGCGATGGAAGGACATATGAACAAGTTTATTTATTTATTTATTATTTGTAACTCGGGTGTTCGAGTTTCGCTTGACTAATTCTGAAAAGTGGCGGTCTTCCATCCGATTCATCACTCGAGTAAATTCGGATCCGATTACAACTTATACATACTTAGACCTGATATTCATAATGTCGTTTCCTCCCTGTGAACCTCATTTACAACGTGTGGACAAGACTATCGAAGGGACAACAAAGTGCACCATAACTTTATCTACACATGACATCTGTCTTCCAACATAAACGTTGTCTTCCAACTATCGCGAGGATTCGAACCTCTGATTCTCCGTAAAGTACTCTCCTGCTTAACCACTGCACAATGCCCGTAGTGGCCATATGGACAGGTTTTCGACCATATGCCTGTTAGTTGATCAAGAAATTAATTTTCGTCACATATTTAACAATTTTAAAGAGGGCAAAATAATAATTTTATATATACCCATATAAAAAACAATTAAAGTAATTAAATCAAAGTTAAAAAATCAAAAGAGAAAAGAAATAATAAATTCCCACCCTGCCCCAAAAACGAAAAAATCCACCAACCGTTGACCACCAACACCCACCCTCGTAGCGCCACACCGTTCACCGCCATAGACACTACAAACCATCACTACCGCTGCACTCAAATTTCAAACAATAAAACAAACAATCTCACTCAATTTGAAAACCACAATCTCAAACAACAACATAAACAACCTCATCCATTTGAAAACCACAATCCGAAACATATACCATTAAATGTGTTGTCAAAATTACCTTTACCAGTCAACTAATAGACATATGGATGGAAACCATCACGAGAATTAAGGGCTTGGGAACGAGTGTGCAACAAATGAAAGGTTAATGTTAAAACTGCAAATATTTGAAAAGTTGAGGATCGTGACTGCAAATACCTCAATAACAAATATACAACTCTAGTGCACCTTTTGACTTAACATTATTAAAATTAAAATACAGTGTCATTTACAATAATATACTTGAATAATTGGAAGGGACAGCAATGAGGATAAAATGAAGGAATTGACCAACGCTATTTTTACATGAAGAGATAAGTGCGTATAGGACAGCCACGGGCTCATAATTATAAATGAAAGGTTAGACAAAAAAAATTGACACGTAATCCAAAAATTCAATTTATTTTTCTTTTAATCTTCGGTCGATTTAATTAAGAGATGCTAATCTCATATATAAGCTTTCGATCCAAAAATTCACATTTACTAGGTATAATATTTACTTTTGCTATTGTATAGGGGGTATAAATTAAGTATTTATTTTCAATATACAAAATAACTAGACATATAATGGCAACCAATTTGTGAAATTAAAATAAGTGAAAATTAATGCTAAAATCAATTATAAAACACTTTAATATTGATTAGGTGAAATGTTAAAGCTGTGTAAAAGCACCAATCGGTTGTTGAATTTGGCACATGGAATATTGAGGAATGACATAAAGTTTATGCAATGCCTGAAATCCACGAGACATGCATTCAACTATTTTCTTTATATTAATAGGAGTTTAGCCTTTCGGGGAATCCAGTGGTCACTTAAGGATGTTGTGAGACAGATCATCAATGCAGTAGAATTATTATTAACAGAAGTTGGGATGGCATAATATTTACTATTGAGACGACTTTAAATTTATAAGGGGTTGAGATTTTTCGTACAAGAAGTTATGCTCAAGATTAAGTTACGATGATGCACAAGATAGATTTTGGACATCTACAGAAATCCGAATAAAAGTGTGTGCCGCATTTAATCGTGATGACAAAAGATTTGTGATAGCGGTCTCTCGATGTGGTGGAAATATAAATATATGTAACCTTCATTAATCAAGAAGATGGATGAAAAATGTCATCACTTGAGGAGCTGTGATGATTGTCTTTAATGCTTTAAATTCTTTTCTTCCATGAACAACTTTGCTGCATCACAGCCTAGCTTAATTTAATATCGAGCTGATGAAGCTTTGACTTGCAAAATCTGAATAAAGAAAGAGAAGGGGACAAGTAAATAAGTTGAACTGGACAACTAAAATTCCAAGTAATACTATACAGTGGATTCATTTTAGTTTAGTGTTTGGGGAATGAATGACAGTGTCATATGGGCATTGGGCATGTGCGGATCCCATGTGATCCTTAATTAAACTCTACACGTGCTTTGTGGTCCCACTTCATGCTATTTGCGCAGCACTAGTGTTGAACATCGTCTAGGTGACAACACCAATGATATTATTATAAGTTCAACTAATACAAGGAATTATGACTCATTTAATGGGACATATGGCTCCTGTTTGTTTCTAATTATTTCAACTAGAAAATGCTTTTTTGACCCTTTTTTTTTCAAAATTATGGGGCCGACTATGACACAAAAGAGTCAAATAGTGTGGCTATAACACTGTAGCAACGGTACAAATTTTGCTTTAAATCGAAAACAAACAGAGCCATGATATGCTGACACTTATATTGATGTTCAACATTACTGATAATAAATAATATTAATTTTCCTAAAAACATATGCTTGGGCCCCAATGAAATTTCTCATTAGTGCAGCTATCTAGACTAATATTCAACATCACTTGTATTAGGCATTATTCTTCCTAATAACACCTGCTTGGGCCCCAATGAAATTTCTTTCATCCTAGGGTCCGTGCTTCTACTTTAGCTTTTGTTTTTTAGTAAAACAACTTTATGAAGAAACTTTCTTACATCATTTTTTTTCTGAAAACTCTTCTAACTGAACAAGATATTTTTAGAAAATTATCGAAATATGTTCAAAAAAGATGGCAAATAACATTGCCGAAAGGCTGGACCGATTTCGTTAGTATATTGTTCACACGCAAGCATATTCTTTTAACTCTTTCCAACCATTACGTAGGGCTTTAGAAGACTGCAGTGTTCATGTTCGGGGTCGAGGGCTCATCGATATTGGAGGTCGAGGACGGATTTAGAGAAAAAGATGAAACATTGGTGTCTGAAATTAAGGCGTTAGAAAGGGAAATAGAAGTATTGGTTTAATTAGAAACGATGGTCTAGACCGTATTGGTTTAGAAACAAGGTTTTAAAAAAGTATCATATTGTGTACGTATCTAGTACATTCAACCAACCGTAACCAACCGTATGCAGTAAATTATTTTGTTTTTTTATTAGTAGATTAGCTAATCATAATCTGTCATAAATATAATTACGAAGCCAAATCCATTTGGATCTCTAATGAAATTCTTCTAATCAATTAAGTGGCTACCATTACTCACCCTAAAAGTATGCAAAAACAAATTTTAATTAATTAATTAATTAATTTTGTCTTTGACACACTTGTAAACCGAGAAATTAATTGATATCATGAAGATCAACAGGAAATATAATTCCGATCTATGAAAACTGCCAAAAGATTTATCTGAATCTGATTTCATCACTGATTAAAATACATTTGAATTATATGATTATTGATGAACAAATAATTATTTTAAACAAATCAGAGGTCATAAGAAAATTAAGTTCGACTCATTCTTTAAATTGTGAATGAAATTACGACTGGCTAGCTTATTTTGAGTCCAGATTTTGCTTATAATCAGACTCAAGATTCAGTTACAAGTTAATGATAACAAGAAGAATCAAGAAAATGAACAGAACAACTTCCAAATTATACAGATGCATTTGACTCCTATCAGCATGTTGTTCTTGATTTTGGAACATCATATTATGCATATTTATTTTCTCATGGAATTGTTTGTCTTCTTCTTCTTGAGGGATTTATGCATCATTTTGAGCTTGAATTCCTGTCTACTTGAGACGCGAGTATGGCGTCAATGGCTTCTTTAACCTGAGATAGCTCAGGAGTTTTTCCGCCTTGCGCTGGCCAAAATTCATCAGTTGCCAGTACCTGTAAAAATCCAACTAAAAATCTGAGAAAAAAGATAATTTCAATATTAGTTGGGGAATTGTTCCATTGGCATACAATAATGGACGTGGACAGTATAATAAACAATATTTTAGTTTCTATTTCTTGTTTAATACAGTTCGATCCATTTTGAAAAACATGCTACGGAGTTTTTAGAATCAGTGCTTTGATAAGAAGAAACTGGCAATACAACTAACCTTCACTTGCAATTGGAGAAACTTGACATAACTGATTGCTTTTTCCAGCATAGTAACCAAATCAACCTGCAGAAGAAAATTAGGGGGAAAAAGATAAATATTTTGAGAAAATTTGCACAAATTAACAACACTTGCGTACATTCAATATTTACATGAAGAAGAATGGATTACCTTGGAGCCATTGGGGACCAGATCTTGGAGTATCTTAAGCCGCTCACTGATCCGCTCTCTTCGATTCTACAGTACAAACATTCTTCTTGTTAGCCGTCAATTTCCCTTTTTGATCTTGCTTGATTTGCAAATAAGTTATAATCCAAACAAAATAAGAGTGCTTAAAAAAGAAGCAAATTACCTTTGCTGCAATACTTTGTGGATCCTTCGCAGGTGTTGAGTTTGGCTTGGGTTTATTCTTTGAACCAACAATGCATTGCTTCTTATGAGCCTGCACATTCTCTCCCTGTAAAAAAGAATTAGATCAGAATGTTATGCATGCAACCCTATAATTTGAAGAATTTGCAGTTGAAGTTCAGTATATTACCGTAATTTGGCGTTTACTCGAGCCTGTTTCTTGTCTAGCATTCTCATGAATGCCATTGGTATGTGTATTTGCCTCAGGATTTAGCCACCCAAATTGCCCTCCACTTCCCGGGGAGCCGTAGCCGCCAGGTGTTTCCAATAGGCTGTGAGCGGTGCTTCTGCACATGTGATTCAGCTGATTCTGATAATTATGGTGCAAATTGTCTTCCCGGACTGAATAATCATATTGTTGATTAATCATTTTCAAGCCTTTACTTTCCTCAAAAATAAGCAATGATCCACCGGTTTGCATAAAATTACCATACTCAGGTTTGAAGCTAATCACAGAATGACCTTCGTCAGACAGATATGGTACTTTGTACCCTAATCCATTAGAATTCGAGCTGCTCGGACTGGATACTGAAGACGAATTACTCATAGTGAAATTCTTCAGAAAAACGCCTGCTTTTTCACCCTCTCGAAATGTAGTTTTTTGGGGCTCATCCATTCCATAAAGCTCGTCGGAAGGATCCATGGAAGCATGAAATGATGATCCTCCAAAATTATTTCCATAATATGCGGCGGCTTGAACTGAACTCAAAGTTGAATCATTAGGCATAGGGTCCTTGGCCAGTGCCATTGAATAAGAACAGACCTGAATACAAACACTAGTAGAGGTTTTCTGAATTTGGATATAGATTATATTAGTAGTGAGGGATAGGTAGTATATATTCGTGTTCTCTTGAGGAAAACAAGAAATGTGAAGAAAGTATATATAGGCAATGAACTTCGAATGTGTTTGACCTTGTTTGATTTCCATTTTTATTCAAAATACATTTTTTTCTCTATTCTTTTCAACCACACATTTTTCATTAAAATAATATTATATGTATATAAAAAACTTTTCATTTTTCTTTAACCATATATTCTCCATCAATCTACTATTTCAAAATACATTTTTCAAAAGAATGGGGCTCAAACACCCATAAATAAATACGTTTATCATTTGTATACAACTTAAGGTTTAAGACGAGGTATATCAATATAGTACTCTAATATGGAAAAGATCTCGGTTCTAATCTTGTTTCCGTCTATTTAATAAAATCGTGCATATGTTATATATTGGGTGAAAAAATAAATACCACCTACACGTATTTTTAAAACATAAGTTTGTCTACTCTCTAGTAAGTTAAGCTTATAAATAAACTAGTTCAACAAAACTGAGCAATTGGCTTACTAACCCTACTGTGGTAAGAATGAGACAAATTTGTTTACTTATTAAACCCATGTTTGGTGTAGATTAAAATCAATTTTTTAGTCAATTTTAATAAATGTATTATTAAAAAGCTGCGAGTCCTATGAAATTTGTGGTTAAAATTAATTATTTTTTTTAACTTTTAATCTTCGAGTTAAATTTAGTCTTTATGGGGTTTGTTTAATGATTGTATAGGGGATTGTTAGCTGGCAGAGTTTTAGTAAATGGAACAAGAGAAAAGAGCAGTGTAATTCTTAGATAAAAGAAGGGAAATCAGCAAAACCTTCGGCGGTTCTTTCGCCAATGCACGTCGTCTCAGATTCCTCCTACCCAGTTTCGTGCAAACTTAAGAATCCATAAGCACGTGAATTCTATTCTTTTTAATTTTTATATTATATCTTACATTCCATTGATCTATATATCTAAGTCATAAATAACAGGAGAAAAACTTCCATCCTTGATTGTGCATTATGAAGAGAATAGTGCCACCTCAAAACAATGAAAATTGCATTAGATTAGCCTTCATATACATACTATGTGATGTTTGGTGGGGATTAAAATTAGATTTTTGGTGGATTGTGATAAAAGTTTTTGAATTGTGTGGTTGAAAAATTGTGGACCCATAAAAAATGAGGTTAATATTGATTATTTGACTTTAATTTAGATTAAAATTTGATTTTAATCTGAAACAAACAAGACCTATATGAGTTATGTAGACAGATACGGACCCTAATACGGACATGCTGATCAAATGTTCTAGAAAATAAGACATTTTATCATTTTATGTGACATATTTTAGGACACGCGTCTCATGATTTTAAGAATACCAAATTTTGACATTGTCCTAGGAGGAGTATTCATGCTTCATGATTTGATGCAACGCTTGGGTGTTTGTTTGGAAGAGATTATTTGGAGTGAAAATTGATTATTATTATTTATTTTTTTATTATTTTTTTTGAGGATGTGTGGCTACAAAAAATGGAAAAGTTATGAATTTAAGTGTAAAATTATTTTATTGAGAAAACGTATGATTGAAAATGAGTTTGAAAAAATAATATTTTTGCCAAACAAAACCTTTAAGAGTTTGAGCTCCTCTTGAAGTTATAATCTCTCATTAAAATCTACAAAACACATTGAAAATGACCGAAGTTAATTTGAATAAAAACCAAATATGGGGAGTCATTCACTGCTTATGGGTTTCGGTTTGTGCGTCTGAAGTACCTAATCATTCGTAGAGATATGAATGACATTTTTATTTATTATTTTTGTAAATGGTGAATGGTGAAACTATAATATGACATTTTTTTTTGTAAATGGTGGATGGTGATACTTTAATATAGAGTTTTTTTATTTAGAGCATCTCCGATGTATTTTGTGAATTGCATTAAAAAGACGAACTTCAAGTAATGTTTAAGAAATAGACGGTAAAATTAAAAGTTGATCTCCATTAATGGTACTCTCTATTGCCCAATTCTTTAGACTTTTTGTCGCCTTTAAATAGAAAGACTTCAATCTACATGATATTATTGTTTTATGAACAGATGGTAAATTATCAAATTTAATATTGAGTTCCATCTATAATTCATATTTAATCGGTAATGTATAATTATCCCTTATTTGAACCACATTTTTAAAATTTATTTTTCTCCAAACTCATTTTAATCACAATTTCTTCAATAAAATAATTATATACATAAATTCAAAAAATTTCCTTACTTTTTAAATACGCATTTCTTCAAAAATTATTTTTTACAAAATTTATTTTCAGAAAATGAAACTGAAACTGAAACTGGGATTTAATAGGAAAGAAAAATTAAAATATTACATTTTGTACCCACCATGTGTAGAAGAGTCATATATTTAGACTGTCATCTTAGGGTCTGTTTAAGCCTTATTTTTGTGTATAATGTATTTTAGAATAGTAAATTAAAAGAGAATGTGTGGTTAGAAAATAAGGAAAAGTTTTGAGTTTGTATGTAATATTATTTTTTTGAAAAATTTGTATTTGAAGAATTTGTGTTTGAAAAGAAGATAGAGAAAAATGTATTTTTAAAAAAATTGGGATCATACAAAAGCTTAATGATGCCCGTTTTCTTGTAATGTGAGCTACACATAATCTCATACATGTTGCATAGAGAGGAACTTACAAAGATATCGTCTATTTTAACTTATGTGGTGCGGTCAATAGTAGCACGAGAGATGCTCTTAGTTTTATGTAAAACATCTGTCTATGCAATTGTACAGTTATTGTCACGTTGTTCAATAAAGTTAGAATATATATTTTGATCCTAAAAGATGTACCTCCAATGTGGTTAACAAGTCCCATAACCTTTCACGTTCACGCAAGCTTAATTCATGCACACTTGAATAAATCGTTAGCCACACGTGACCTCATCAGGTAAAGGTGGAGTTGGCCGCAAACACTCCGAATATTAAGTCAATTGAGAAAGTAAATATATGGGTGTAGAAGATATTTAGATGTGAGCCTCTAGTATAAAAAGGGGGTTGGCCTTGGGAGTGATAGATAAAATAGTAATACGACAAAGTTATAGCTTGAGAGTCTAAACTTGCGTTGCCTTCAAATGACACTAAGTGTAAGATTTTATACTAAAACAAGATAAATGATGGTCGTTGGATGAAGAGACATGTGACCTCATCCATGCGTCATGTTCCCATTAATCTTAGACATCAATCAATCATAAGTCTTAAATGTTAGTACCACTTTAGCACCCATAATGCCAAGCTTGCGGCTTTGGAATGACCGGATGGGCTAGATGACAGTGAATTATTACATCAATCACATAACAAAAAATTGTCTGGGAGATCTCGTGCTGAGCTCCTTTTGTTGCCTCGCCTCTACTCATTAACAGACTCTTTCCCATGGGGGTCAGCAAGTATATTGGTATGGCACAGGAAGGGGTTCGATTAGATCTGTCCCGTGTTAACCCAACATTTTCTCGACACGTAGGATATTTGGAGCCTTGTGAATCAATGCGTAACTATAGTCCTTAAAATCCATGTATGATTATTCATATAATGCGTGGATTTTTTAGTTGGTGGTGAAGAAGAAATTGGTGTAGTGTAACATATATTTATATATTAAAAGTATGTTTAAAAGAGACTGATATTTAATATTGGACATCATTATTCTTTAATTTAGATGCATTAAAGTCAACCTAACTATTAAAAGTGTGTTTAAAAGAGCTTTTACAAAGCTCAAAAGCACTTTTTGGAGGGCAAAACTATTTTGGTTTAAATAATGAGTGTTTGGTTAAAGTCTAAAAATGCTTATTGATTAAGAAAATAACCTTTCAATGTTGATTTAGGGAAGCCCGAAATTTGAGCTTATTCAAAAGCTCCACATTCAGCTTATACGAGAAATTGAAATCTTTATTAAATGAAAATTCTCAATTAACAACAGTATTCTTATTAATTTATTAAAATACAAAAAAATGTCCAAATAATTTTACACATCAATATAATGACGAAATGAAAGGTTTACAATATGTTTTTATCTTAATATGTAGTATTTATACATGTAATAAAACAAAATCACTTTTGTAGTCATACGACACACAATCAATTTAATATTCACATTTTTTGGATTGACAATTAAACTATCAACAACTTTTGATTAATAGCTCTTCTTAAAAAGATCTATTAACAAAAAGCCAAAAATTATACGAAAAAGCTCTACTCGGAATAGTCGTACAAAACAAACATTTTATCTGAATAAATGTTAAACTATATGCCCCTTTTTGGGTCCCTATTTTTAATTTTTTCCCCTTCAAAATTCATTTTCAATTAGATATTATCTCAATTAAAATAATTTTACACCTGGATTTATAAATTTTTCCAATTTTTTAATTACATATTATTCAGAAAAATCATTTTTCACAAATCTATTCTATAAAATCCATACCACATGTAATTCATTATGAAGATCATAACCACATGCATGTTTTTTCCAAACAAGGTGAGATGCAATATTAATTACATGAAAGCTGGCATTGGAATTGGCGTAGTTCCTTGTCTTCAGGAGATTGTTCTGCCTTACTTTCTGTACTACGTATAAAAATTCACAATATAAAAGTATATATATCATTATGAATATAGACCAGTTAAATGCAAAACCAGTTTCGCATTATACTGCTGGAATTTGAATATATACTGAAACTTTAACGGCTATAATCTGCATTCTAAACCTCACTGATTAATGGCCTGGCTAGTTTTACTTTATAATTACCATTTAATTAAGTTGGCTCATCCCTGGATTGATGGCTTGATGCCATTTTCTATTCAAATTCTAATGTTATGGATCCAGCTTGGTCCATTGATACTCCTATTTGTCATGGCACAGGCCCAAGAGCTTCATCAATTGTTTTATGGGAAAAAAATCATTAATAAGAGGTTAACCATTTCAAATTTTAAAACTGAGGTTTAAAATTTCAAATGTCAGATTTTTTTAAATTTTATTTATAAATTAATTAATTAAACACATAATTTATAAATTAAATATACTAATGTCACGATTCCATATAGGTTACAAATTATAAATTAATTGATCATAAATTATTTATCGGTTAAAATTAAAAAATTTATAGGTCACAAATTATTTCACAATCACAAATCAAAAATTTCATTGGTCACAATTTTTTCATCGGTCACAAATTTATAAAATTAATAAGTCACATATTATTCATTGGTCACAAATTACAAATTTTATATATCACAAATTATTTTAACTTTACAATTCAAAAATTTTATAGGTCACGATTTGTTCATTGTTTACAAATCAGAAATTGAAACATCACAATTTATTTATAGGTCATAAATCACAAATATTATAAGTCACAACTTATTAGACAATAACAAATTATCGATAACAAATTAACAATTTTTTAAGTCATACATTATTTTTGTCACAATTGATCTTTTTTATTGGTCAAATATTGTTTATTTGTCACGGATTAATCAATTTAATGATCACAAACAACCAAATAATATGTGACCACCACCAACATTTGTGACTACCAACTCACCACTGCCATCAACAGCACGACAACTGAAATCCCGTTGTCGGAACCACCACCACCACCTCCTTGTAACAAATCATCATCTAAAAATAGCGACATCACCACGACCACCCACCACCCATTCTACAACTACCATCATCGTCGCCGCTGTCACCAACCACCACCAACACTGCCACTGCAACAGCCCCCATCACCACCATCTCCATCACAACCACCACCCCATACATCACCACATTATTCACCCAACCACGGCACCACCACCGCACTTACAGCATCGCAGTCGCGCATCACCGTCGTACCCACCGAAGATCTCTATTCTCACCACTACACCGCACACATCCACCACCACCACACCTCGCACCTCCATAATCACGACACCACTCAATTTAAAAAAAAAAAAAAGAGAAGAAGAAGAAGAAGCATCTACAACACCACATTCACACCCACTAGAGATCTCTATTCCCACCACCATACTGCACACCTCCATAATCACCACACCACTCAATTTTAAAAAAAAAAAAGAAAAGAAAAGAAGAACGGATCTACACGGCGGCGGCGGCTCGCAGCGTTGCACTGCTGCACCTTTGGGCTGCCGTGCAACTCATAGCGGTGCTCGTTGCGAAGTTGCCAAACGAGGTTGAGCCGTCTCGTGGAGGCTGGGCTACCGGCAGAGAGGGAGGAGAGTAGCGTTGGTAGAGAGAGTGACGGAGAGAAGAGAGAAGGATGAAGAAATACACGGCGACTCATTATAGTGCCGCATCGCTGCGACTTTGCTGGACAAGGCTACACCGTCTCATAGAAGCTAGGCTGTTGACGGAGAGGATTGAGAGTGGCATCGGTAGAGAGAGTGAGAAGAGGGAGTGAGGAAGAGAAGATAGAAGGAGGAGGAAATTTGGATGAATTGATTTGGCTTTGGATGAAAATTATATAATTAATATTTAAAAATGAAATATCTGATTTTTGAAAAGTGAAACCTTCAATCTGATTTTTGAAATTAAATATTTAAAGTTCCGATTTTGTGTAATTTCAACTTGTTTTATTGGAGATTCAAGAGCATGGTGTTATTTTGAAGAAACTTAATGACGGTGTTTAAGAACCTATCATTTAATTACTTTTAGATTACGACTTCGACCTAAGAGCCTCAAGTTACAGGTTCATCCCTGTATGCATACTTCACTTCGAAACAATCAAGAAGCTTGTCTTCCCCTTTTCACATTAGTCTACGTGACCAGTAGTCAAATGGACAAATTTGGCTCTTGTTTGATTCCACCAAAAAAATAGATTAAAATTTAAGTTAGTCGACAATTAATTTTAATCACATATTTTCCGAACCCACAACTTTTCAACTATACATTTCATCTAGTTTTATCAAAATCTACTAAAGTTTGAGTTTTATCTAAAATCAAGCAGGGGCTAGATGTAATTAGTTTGTGGCACCAAAACTTCAAGTTAAGGAGGGCGCTGCCAATAGAAAAAAATAAGGAATGCTTTTGTACATACCTATAAGTTGGGGACGATCTGTGCAATTTGTTCTATAATGTAACAACAGATTGAGATTGTATTAGTAAACATATTTCAAGAAAAGAAAATAATACTAGCCCTATAACAACATATTTCTAATTTGGGAAATTTTCAGTTAAGCTTCCCAACTTTTCACTTGGTATGAGAGTTTTCAACCTTAAAGTGAGTGTTTGAATCTCCAAATTACTTAATTATGTGAATTTGAGTCCTCACATAAATAAAATGGTCAATGTATACATTAAATCATACTCGAATTTCAGTTGAATTAGAAAGTAATGCTAAGCCCCTGTTTGGTACACATTAAAATTTTCATTTTCATTTTTCTACTTACTTTCAACCACACATTCTTCAATAAAATAATTTTTTAACATTATATCAATATCTTTTCATTCTTTTCCAACCACACATTCTCCATTAATCTACTATTTCAGAATACATTTTTCCAAAATAATGTGGCTCAAACACACCATAAGTAGTTTGATGATTTTTCCTCTATCTTTGAGTCATTTGAAACTAGCATTCAATTTTAATGTCTTTATCGATAATTTCGATCAAGATGAAATTTAAATAAATTAAGGATCCAAAAACTACACCATGAAAAGTTGAGAAGCTATCGACTAATTTTTTGCTTATAGTTTTAACTTTTAAATTATAAAATTAGTAAAATATTATCGACAATTTCAAGAAAAAAGAAAGTGACAATATTTATTGAAATCCAAGAATACTCACATGTCATGTCCCGAGCTAGGGTTTTCAGATGCTCTTGCAAATGCAAATTCCCAAAATATTTTTTAAGCCCCATCTTCTTCTCCAGTTATATTGAGGAATAAGGAAGAATGGGAAAGGGCAGGAAAAGACCCCAAGACGAGGATTCCTCTTCCTCCTCCAAAATTGACCCTAACAATAAGCACTACCGCCACGGCAACCACTCTCCGTCATCCGCAATGAGTAATTTTGGCTCCCAGCCACATCACCATTCCCATCAACAAATAATGGGTAAGAGATCAAAATTCATCTCATACCTTGAAGTTCCCTCTTTGACCCCCAAGGTGAAAATCCTTTGTGAAATCATAGCTAACACTCCCTCTGCGAATGTGGAGAAGTTGCTTGAAGATACTGGCGTCCGGGTGTCTCAAGAAGATGTAGAGGAGGTACTCAAGCTGTCGTATGGGTTCCCGGGCCCAGCAGTGAAGTTCTTTCGATGGTCCGGGTTCTTGTTGAATGATAAGCATAGTCCGTATGCTTGGAACTTGGTTGTGGATTTGCTGGGCAAGAATGGCCTGTTTGATGCAATGTGGGATGCTATCAAGTCCATGAGGAAAGAAGGGTTGCTGTCATTGGCTACCTTTGCTTCTATTTTTAGTAGTTATGTGGTAGGGAATCGTGTGCAGGAGGCAATAATGACATTTGAGGTAATCGATCAGTATGGTGTGCCAAGGGATGTTGTAGCGTTGAATTCACTGCTGAGTGCAATTTGCAGGGAGGGAAAGACACTAGAGGCAAAGGATTGTTTGGTTATTGCAAAGAATACGACTAGGGTGGACGCAGATTCATATGCAATTTTGTTGGAAGGGTTGGAAAATGAGGGTGATGTGGCTAGAGCTAGGCAGACTTTTTCGGAGATGGTGGCTGACATCGGCTGGGATCCGAGGAATGTGCCTGCTTATGAATCATTCTTGAGTACTCTTCTTAAGGGTCCTGAAGGTATTCACGAGGCATTGAAATATTTAAATACAATGATATATAGGCGATGTTATCCTGGGATGAAATTCTTTAAGTTTGCAATTGATGAATGTGTAAGGAAGAGTGATGCAAAAGGAGCTAAAGTGCTTTGGGAGGCGATGGTTGGTAAAAATGTTTGCAGGCCAGATACAGGAATGTGTAATTCGTTGATTTCCTTGTATTGTAATCTCAAGGATTTTGATTTTGCTAAAAGTTTGTTAGATGAGATGGTTTATAATGGGGCTTTCCCTGATTCTGAAACTTACAACATACTGTTTCACTTTTTGATTAGATGCAAAAGGCTGAGAGAGGCTATGCCAATCTTTAATGAGATGGTGAAAAATGAGTATGTGCCCATACATGCAGACTGTAGTGCTGCAATTAAGGCCTACATTGACGTTGGGGATCCTCATATGGCAATTAGGATATGGAGATGCATGGTTGAAAATTATAGTTCGGATTTGGAGGAAACCAGCAATTTGTTGGTTTTGAGGCTTCGAGACATCAACTGGGTTCCTGAAGCAGTTAAATTTGCTGAGGATGTGATTGAAAGAGGAATCAAGTTGAGCTCTGCGACAATGTCAAAGTTGAAACAATCCCTAGGTAAATTGGGGAAGACATTTGTTTATGAGGAACTTTTACAGAAGTGGAAAACTCATTAGGTAGGTTTGAGGTTGTTATTAATATATACAGTTGCTTCATTAATTTATAGTCTTTCTATGTTTATACCCTGCAAATTGCTTTTTCGTGCTACAGAGTGTTCTGCAAATATTCATGGATTGACTTTATATTTGCCCCTTGATCTATTCCGTATCATAATATCAAAATAACTTTACCTTTAACTTACAATGCACTGAGAATAAAATAGTTGCAAATCAACTGCTAAAGTGGATGCAGTACCTGGCATATGTTAAGCTTCCTATCTGTCTCTCTTGATTCACACAGTGTACCCCTCAGGTCTCAAGTATGTTCAAAAGATTTATATTGTGTTCCATTTGTTGAATGGAGATACTGTTTAGTTATGAACTGCAATCACAGGGAATTGAACAAGGATCACAATCAGTTGCATGCACTGTTGTTATATATTTTCATTTATTTATTAGGTGTCATCTATTTTATTATTTTATTTGGTATTTACAACATGGATGTTGGTCACAAGTGTCGGTTATATGATTGATCCAAGGTAGTGATCATTCCAAATTATGTTTGCCTGTAAGTATGTGTCGCTGAGTCAAGAGTATTAATTCCTCGTAACAGCTATCTCGTGATCTCATTTTTTATTGGGTAATTTATAACTGACTTGAAAAAGGCATATTGGTAGTGATAGTGGGAAATTCGTACTCTCTTAGCTAAGAGGGTAGGTGTTTTCTTGCGGTAGTTCTAGTAAATAAGATAAAATCCAATTCTAGCTTCTTCTTCTTTTTTTTTTTTTTAAATTGAGCATCAATTACTTTAGATTGCGAGAGAAGGAATATATCTTGTAAGATTTTTTTCTGAAGGAAAACTCGAAACGGAGAATTTCAGTAATATCCTAATTGTGTAATATTTTCTTTCTACCTTTTGTTGGAGGAGCATATTCTTTGTCTGTAGATGCCTCCTCTCAGATTCCACCTCAATGTGTTTTGAGTATTATTTCCTGGCTATTTATAATCTTGAAAGCTCCT
This sequence comes from Fraxinus cuspidata, assembly GCA_903798385.1. Taxonomy (NCBI): domain Eukaryota; kingdom Viridiplantae; phylum Streptophyta; class Magnoliopsida; order Lamiales; family Oleaceae; genus Fraxinus; species Fraxinus cuspidata. Next base: position 32,059 of record CAIGRP010046706.1, read on the forward strand.
TAATTTCATTAGAGAAAATCAGAAAGCAGGGCTATAACTTATAATGCTCCAAAATCATGTTATCCCGTCGTTGGACATGAGATATTTCTAACACTTGCAATTTTTCTTTTTACCAAATTGATACTTGAATTGAGTTTGCGGCTCTAGCATCTTGATGGATTGGTCTTTAATCACAACCATTTTACCATGACTAGAAAAATGTTTTATACCATGTTTAATGTAGATTAAAATCAGATTTTTAATAGATTTTGATAAAAGTTGATAAAATGTGTGGTTGAAAAGTTGTGGGTCCCAAAAAATGTGTGGTTAAAATTAATTATTGATTTTGACTTAAGATCTTAATTCAAACCAAACAGGGCTTAATATGATCGAGGAGCCCGAGACGATCTCGGCTTTTGCTAGGCACGCCTAACTTCGTTTTATGAAGCTCTCTTGGGTTTTAAATTGTTATTGGAGAAATGATATATGTTAAGCCATCATTAAATGTTCACTGCTCTTTTGAGGTAATAAGCATGGTTGAACAGATTCATCAACATTGAATTGCTTAATCATTTCCTGCCATGATAAGGGGCAGTGATGAATTTGTGAAGGTCTGTAGCTGGTTGTATTCTTGTAGGTATCACCTCTTTTGTTATCATCTTTTAATAGTGAAGGTGAAGAGATATTTATGATTCAGAAGCTGAATTAGTTTGACATTGATGAAGACTGATTCGATTTGAGATCTTTATGGATCGTTGGCCTTTTAAAAAATTCTCTTATTACCTGTATTTTACTCTGGAAAGTGATCTGACGTGTTCAATATACGAAAGATTTAGTTATTTAGGCTGCAAGAAATTGCAAGTGCAGTTGTGATGTATATGCATGCCAATTTGGGTTGGTTGTGATGGTCATGCTTATGTGGGTGTTGTGGCACATGTGGTCATTATTGGCAGCTCACATTCATGAACTTGCATGCGCGAGTATATTTTGCATTCGTCTTACGTTGCCTAGGAATTTGGATAAGAGGAACGAAAAAAAAAACTTCTTGGCTGTGGATGAGGAATGTGAAGATATCTCTATAGTATTATGTAGAGTGAAACCAATGGAGATTCTTACTCTATCCCTAATTCTCCTCTTCAATTCTCTTCTTCCCTTCATCTTCTTATATAAATTTAGTGATTCTTGATCGTTTGATAAAAGCGTAGTGCATCAGAAACATAACGTAGTTAAACTAAATAGTCAAAGAGCAATATCAAAATATAATATTTTAGCTTCAACCAGTGATTGATCACATAATCTGCTCTCTGACCTGTGGAACTGCAAGGGAGTAACAAGAAATGAAATAGCCGTGAGATTAATATAGAAAGTATTTATGAGTGGAGGTTCATACCCACTGGCTGGAGGAAGGGTTAATCCCTCACTATTCTCATCGGTAAAGTTCTCGAGTGTCTTATCCACTATCTTGCCCCCATGTTTATAGGTCATGCCTCACTCTTTCCTCAGCAGCCCTAGAACTCTCAGCTTCATTGGCATTGGAGCCCTCGGTCTCAACTCCCTCGGTCGGTACCTCGACCTGCTAGACAGATGACACATTAGAAAATGGAGCTTGTACTAGTGAAATTTGCATTGCAGAGTGACATTTTAGTTTAGTTGCAATTACAAAGGCCTTCAATAGCATTTGTAATTGATCATGTTTATCTGCTCCTTGTATAGTTTCGTTTCCCTTTTTTTTCCTCCCATCTTTTTGAAAGTTTATTTAAGCTATAATTGTTTTCATTTACCATGTTTGAAATGAAAAGATTGAGTCAGCATCAATGGATATTGACATCCTTTCATTTCTTTATTTCGAGCTGAATATACAGCAGCCAGCATCAATGGATATGCAGTGTGCTGCTACTTTTTTAAATTGTAGATGCTAAAAACTGTTGCCTTGAGAGGAAATCTAAGAACAAGTCAGACCCGGGTGCAGGTTATTAGTTTTCTAGGCTATATTGCATCTGTTGAGTGTGGATTTACAAATGCAGTGCCGTTCTATGAATAGTCACAGAGGGTAAATACGCCTTATTTTCATTTTCTATTGCGAAGTACTTTGTAAATATACTGGCTATAATTGTGTCATTTTGCAAGACTCGACTTGTTTCTTGTTTTGATGACGAGCTGCATGCTTGGTAGTCGAATTTATCATTAATATCAAGTCTGTCTAGGTCGAGTTTGAGTTGAGAAACTAGTCATTTTAGTGATTTTTCGGTATTCCACCTAATGTAATAAAAGTTAAAACAAGCAATTGGCTCACTTCATGCTCCTAATGAAGACAGTTAAGGTGACATTGGCGCGACAAGATATAATCTAGCGCACTTATCTAATGTGGTATTAAGCTTCAATTTAATGGACAATGTCAATTGTTCATTTCGACACTTACACCTTTGTTGTAAAAAAGTGATTGGTTAGAAAATTTGTTTTTTTT
>CAIGRP010046719.1:0-10887 GCA_903798385.1 Fraxinus cuspidata
ATTAATATAATATTTGATTACCTTTAAAGAAAAAAAAATCAGGGGTAGCATTAATATGTATTTTTTGTGCCCATCCACTTAAATGCATAGTTTATATAACATTTTATTGATCAGAAAACAGAAACGAAAATTTCATGCATATTACAAATCTAACCTTTTCGTTGTCAGCAGCACATTCACCTGTACAGAATTGAAGTTGGACATCTCCAGGAGCTCGACATATCTGGTCATTCTTCTCCAGTTCCTTACAAATCTCAAGCAGACGAGTATATTTATTACAGTAAATAGCTCTAAGTAACAAAATTTCCACATCAATGCAACTTTGGTTAAGGGAAAATTCAGCCTCCGTGCCAGTCAGAGGATCAATCACAAATGTGCCATGAAGGCACTTAATCTGCAAATCTAGACCAGGTTCAATTTTCATGAATGGGCATGTTCCTGTGCCAGATGCACCTGAGTTTTTGTCAAAATCCAACCAGTATATAATTTTTAATCCAGGAGTTCGTAAACCAACTGAATCAGTTTCTCCATCCTGAGTGATCTGGGTCGAGGTAGCATTCCCTCCCTGTCCACTACTCCCATCAGATATCAGCTCAAACCGAATTGCATCTTTCCATCTGCCTTGCCTAAGTGCTTGCACTTGTCTTATAACAGTGTCCATAATGAGGGCGACACAAAGATCATGAAGAATGGAATATAATGCCATGAATGTGTTTTCTGAAGCAGCCATTCTGCGCTCCAAGTCATCTCCAAGAGCACGCCGTCGCAACTCTTCCAGCTTTACGAGCCCACTTTTCTCACCAACAAGCAGCTCCAAATGCAATATCCTCCACATTGACAAATGTCCTCGGTAACCAAGGGTAACGAGAACCTTAAATTCACCATCAACACGAAGCAAGGCAACACCATCAGAAACCTTTACTTCAGTAATTTCTTTTGGAAGTGAAACTTCAAGTAACTTAGACCTGACAAGTGAATCTAGTTTCCTCATAGCTGGACTTTGCTGATCTGCATTCAATGTGCCCTGTATACCCACATCCTCTATACATTTAGGCAAACGCTGGTAAGTTCCAGTAAGAAGAACTTCAATCGCAGATGGAACATCATAGACAGGAGCACGCGCTTGTTGTAACCCCTCATGCATGAAAAACATTGAATCTGCAGCTTGGGTAAAGCATGTATCGTGACTTGATAGAGTTGACGCAAGTTGCTGACAGTATTGGATCAAAGGAACCTGCAAATCAAGAAGCAACAATTTGCAAAGAAAATGTAGTTGAGAATTAATATAGCCACTTGCACCTATAGAAGGAACTGGAGATGTCTATGGAAATAAATTACATATATGCATACCCTGAATGAGTTTGATAAGAAAATACCAACAATAATGCACTTTTAAACATATAGAAATGCCACGAGTATATTTATGACCAGATGTGTAAGTGTAGTGATAGACCCCTAAGTTATTCATTATAGTTTATTATGCCATATTCTAGAGTGTTCTAATTCCAATTAGTTAACGAGGAGAGTTTGGGGAATAAGGGAGGAAGTAGTAGTATAAATGTAATAGGAGAGGGAGCAGAATGGTTATGCAAATATTGAGCAGTGGTTGAGCCAATTAGGAGAGAATCCAGCCTCTCGAATGTTGGAAATTGTTCATTTACATTCTGTGAAAATATCGATACAATCTTCAATACAATTGTTCTTTGTTTACAATTAATTGCATCAATCCATCTATACTACATCTCACTCCAACAAATACTAACACATCAAATCCTAGTTTCACAGCAACAGCATCTCTTCTATTCAGCTGGTTTGCAGATTTCCAGTAGCAGCCATCAATTGAGCAGCAGAAACTGGGGATCCTATCATGTAGCTATTTAAAATGACAATATGTTGGATTTTAAGCGCAAAAGAATAGAGAAATCAACACAAGTATTTAACGTGGTTGGGAGATGTGCCTATGTCCACAAGAAGCGAAGCGGATATTTTATTCGGTATGAATAATGGGGTTACATCATTAGTATTTATACTAACCCAGTCCAAACCCAAGCTTATACAAGACTTTAGGGCTCGTACAAGAAAATACACATGTACCATACCGCGGGGCAACGTCCATGGCAAACAAACAGTGAATTAAACCTACAAGGCCGATACCCCACAAGGCTGATGCCGAAGCACAGTAACTTGTGTTTCACTCTATATGAGCCACATATACAAAAATCTCCACCTTGGCGAATATTCACCCCTTAGGAGAAAACGCTGAAGCAAACATAACCTGGGAAAAACACACCATTTGGGACCAACAAGTTGGGACACATCCTCTCTAACACCTAGAGATGTTGATCAAGTTCAAGCAATGTTTGAGCATATTCATTGTGATTGGCTTTGTCAATATGTCTGCTGCAGGTATGCACCTTCTCTAGCAACAATTCTCCTGAAATAACCAACTCCCTTATCTTGTGCAATCTCCCATCAATGTGCTTCATTCTTGCATGATAAATATGATTCTTTACTAAGAAGATGACGCTCTGACTATCACAACACAACTTTATTCCATATTGCTTTATTCCAAGCTCCTTGAGAATCTCTCTCAGCCACAATGATTCCTTAGCTTGCCACAGTTGCTGTCATATACTTTGCTTCAATTGTAGATGATCCACAAGTGATTGCACCATAGATCTCCAACATATAGATCCGCCTGCAAGTGTGAAAACATAACCTGTATGGGATCTTCTGTCATCCAAGCCGCCTGTATAATTTGCATCTACGTATCCCCAAATTGAAACATTATCATGTTGTCTCTCAAACATGATCCTACACTCAACTGTACCTTAAAGTACCTGAAAATCCACTTTACCACGTTCCAATGCTCCCTGCCTAAATTAGCCACGTACTTACTCACCACACTGACTCCGTGAGCTAAATCTGGTCTGGTACACACCATTGCATACATCAAACATCTCACTGCACTGGCACAAGGCATCTTTGACATCTCTGCAATTTCTTCTTCATTCTTAGGACACTGATTACTGGACAATCTGGAGTGATTTGCCAATGGCGTACCCTTTGATTTTGCATCGGACATGCTAAACCTCTCTTAACACTTTTTTCAAATAATTTTTCTGAGATACCCATAATTTTCTGGTCTTCCTATCTCTGTTGATCTACATGCCAAGAATCTTCTTAACCGGTCCCAAATCTTTCATGTCAAACTTACTACTCAACAAAGACTTCAATCTGTCTAACTCATGTTCTTAGCAGCAATCAACATGTCATCCACATACAATATCAAGAAAATATATGAATCATCCTTAATAACTCTGTAGTAAACACAACAATCATACTCACAACGACTGTAGCCAATCTGAATCATGTGGAGTCGAACTTCTTGTACCATTGTCGCGGAGACTGCTTAAGCCTATATAAAGACTTCTTCAGTTTAAGATTCTTTGTTCCTGGTTCCAAGAACCACTCTGGCTGCTCCATGAAAATCTGCTCCTCCAAAGCACCTTGAAGGAAAGCGATCTTCACATCCGCTGCTCTAACTCCAAATCAAAACTGGCCACTATTGCCAAGACGATCCTAATGGAAGTGTGTCGGACAATCAGAGAGAAAATCTCATCATAATCTACTCCCTTCCTCTGTGAGTATCCCTTAATTACTAACGGAGTCTTGTATCTTTCCCCTTTCTTTTTAGACATTACTTCTTAATTTTTGTACACCCACTTACATCATATCGGTTTCTTCCCCTCTGGAAGCTCCACCAGATGCCATGTATCATTTTTATACAATAACTCAATTTCATCCATAATAGCCTCTACCCATTTACTTTTCTCCTGACTACCAACGGCATTCTGAAAAGTTATAGGATCGCTATTACTGGTAATGAGTGCATAAGAAATTATTGCTCGAATCCATACTTCACCGATGGCCTGATAGTGCGACGTGGTCCATCTTTGGCAATACTATAATATTGTTCCTCTTTTGAGCCAGAACCGTTCACTCCCTGAGCATTAATCTCCATGTCAACATTGTCTAGCTCTACCTGCACTACTTGTCTCTTGCTACTACCCTCGCCTGAACTGGGCTTCTCTTCATCTGAAGGTTCTTTAAGCATGAATGCTTCATCAAAGACTGCATCCCTACTGATCACCATCTTCTGTCTCTAGATCCCAGAACTTGTACCCTTTTACACCTTTCACATGACCCAAAAAAATACACTTTCTTAATTTCGGATCAAGCTTGGATCTCTGATCACTAGATACATGCACATAAGCCGGACACCCAAATACTCTCAATCTAGAATAATCAACTTCATTACATGTCCAAAATTCCTCTGCAACTTTCGCATCTAGCGCTACTCGTGGTGATCTGTTTATGACGTAACATGCCATGTTCACAGTTTCTGCACAAAAACTCTCCGGAAGCCCTGCATTCAACGTCAAACATCTTGCCCGTTCTGCAATTGTTCTGTTCATCCTCTCCGTTACACCATTCTGCTGCGATGTCTTGCGGATTGTATAATGCAGCTGAATACCATGTTCCTCGTAGAATTTCAAAAATTGTGAATCCGTTTACTCAGTATCATTATCTGTCCTGAGATACTTAATTCTTCTCCATGTCTGGTTCTCTACTTTTGCTTTCCACAATCTGAACTTGGCAAAAGCTTCAGACTTGTGCTTTATGAAATATACCCTAACTGTTGAACCACTAGCCCACTGGTTAAACCATTGACTTAAGACCCGATAATTTATCCAAGTCGATGATCGGGTCGAGTCTAATAGCTATAGATGATTAAGTTTTGATTCTTGTTCAAATAGAACGGTTTCTATAATATACAAAGCTTCATCCATAAAGTAATGGCCTTTGTAAGTTAACCAATTGAGAAATATACTTACAAAATTGACCTACCTCATAATCATGGTGCCTCAGACACTACCAAAATATGCCCAACCACCTCAACGTCGCTCTTATGAACTAGGGCTGCTTTAAGTATACACAAAACATGCCCCAACCAACTACGCCATCCATCCTTTATTTTTCCCTCAAGTGATGCCTCGACTTGTCGGATATTCTCATTTATCACATTCATTTTAGTATACCACACATCCATCTTATCATCCTCGTATCCACTAAATTAATTGTATAAAAATTTTGTCCTTGACTACCCAATTCTTATTATAACTATAGTGATAACATATATTCTCTCTTGATTCTATTTAGCCTAATTCAGCCCTTAGATTCCAAACTCCAAATTACTCCCTTAACTACACAAAGGGGCTACTACCTCTCACATTCGTAACTACTTATCTTTTATAATAGTGATTTATCTAAAGGAAAATCTTTTTTTTCTCACCAGAACCCAGTCTACCATAGCACCTCTCTAAGTGCCCATCCTTTATTTTAAGGGCTTGCTTGGTCGCAACATAACAAGTATTTTAGTTTAGAGTCTTCAATGAAAGGGTTGGCTTGGCCAAGAAAGCAGGTTTGGTTGAAATTCTGTCATTGGTGGTGGGTGCTCTCAGCCATAGTTGGTTCGAATATGTAAATAAATCGCGAATATGATCCAAGTAGTAAATGCCCAAGTTTCATTAACATGCTCATATCAGATTTTGAGGTTCATCTCACCTTTTTCCTAAAATCTCAATGTGGGGATAAAAGAGGTTTTGATAAAATGTGATGTTGACTCTAGCCCTCGGAAAGGATGAAGAGTAGATTTTTTTTGCATGCAAAACAAGGACTGAAATCTCAGGATAGGATTTAGACGAAGGTCAAAGAACAATTTGATCACAGACCCATATTTATCCACATAGATTCATGGAAACACGATTAAAAAGGCTTGGTCTGATTCCAAACGAAAAAAGATAATCTCCGGAACTTTGAAAAGTCGATGGAACGCAGATTAGCTGGCTTTTTCGTACCGCAAGATAAACCATATGCAAATTTTGTTCTTTCCTCACCAGCCAAACAAAAAACAAAGTATACCCTAGTAAAAAAAATCATAACAAAACATAATCACAGAAAATACGTAATATCAAATTCCCATTAATACAACCACGGGCCAAGAAACTTTCAGATTTGATACAAATTAAATTGAGTATTCAAGGAAAAAATGGAGACCTGTTGGCACCATTTAGAGAGGACATTGAGGCGGAGCATTCGCTGCTGAGTTTTAACAATATATTTAAGGATCGTAATCTTCTTCTCCCAGTCAGAGAGTTCAGCAGATTTAGATTTCTCCACCAATTCCTTCAGCAATACATACGACTCTTCCGCGGCGCGGCCAACCAGCGCCTTGAAATCCACAGTCTCTTGCCCTAGTTCCCCCATTATTCTTTTAAAATTCAGTTCGCTTACTTTCTGTTAACAATTGGTACAGACTTATAATCAGTCATCGAATATGGGTACAGTAATGTTAGGGTAAGGTTTTCTTCCTCTTCGTCTCTTCGTTTTTCAGATGGGCGAGTTTGAAGAGAGAGAATTCGAGCTCTCTGTTCTCTCTCTCTATATGAGAATATTTGAAACGATGCGATCTTTTATATTTTTTCAAATTTTTCGTCCCTTAAGTTCAGTGGGAATAGGGGTGCACCCGTGAACCAAGGTCTCAGGCAGGACACGTGTTTATTATGCCTAGTTTGGTACAAATTAAAATCTTATTTTAATCTCAACTCAAAGTCAACAATTAATTTTAACCACACATTTCATGGGATTCACAATTGTTTACCACATTCCATCAACTTTTATCAAAATCTACTAAAAATCTGATTTTAATCTATAACAAATAGAGTGTCACGTGTTTTCTATAACATGATTTACACCTCAAGTGTACGATGTCAAATTTTGTAATATAAGAATAGAGTTGGAATGTCGAATCCACAGGGATTGTAATTCAAATTTTTATTAAGTACCATAATTATATAGTCTCTATTTTATCTAGATGAATGAATGTTGTAATCGAAAATTTTAAACTAAGATGGTGACGAATTCAATAAATAAATGCAAGCTAAAATAATGATCAAGTGAGAGTCTAGAGTTGTGATTTCACCTAACTATCAAATAAGATTTTCAATTATATACTTAATTCTAATCAATTTTTCGAAGTTTAACACTAACGTAATTTTACTCCCTATCTCGAGTGTCGAGTAAAAACGATTCCTACATTTCAATTGCAATATCTCTATTCCGAATTAAAATATAGAATTTATCAAATTCATGGTTCTTAAATGGAACATGCTTCCGATGAATTATACGTTCTCTCGAAATCTATAATTTCTAGGTTGTTTTATTCTAATGATCACGCATAAACTACATTCTCTCGAGTGTCGAAATTGACTAGTATCAAATTATTCAATCAGTGGTCAATTAATTGAAAGCATTAAAATCAGTGTTCTAAATAGCGTAAAGCGTGGCTAGGCGTGGAGGTCAAGTTTCAAGCTTTACAAGCCTAGGTGAAGCTCAGGCGTAAAAAGGCGTTTTTATTTTATTTTTTATTTTTAATCATTGTAAAAAATTAAATAATTCAAATAAATTAAATAATACATACCAAACATCTAAAATTATAAAATATTGTATTTACTTACTAATTTCTACATAAAGATATACCAAACATCTAAAATTATAGAATACTGTATGTACTTAATAATTTCTATATAAAGATAAGTTTCAAAATTATAATTACATAACGTAGACAACTTATAGCTTAAATCTTATCTAATATAACTTTTTATCGGACTACAATTCAATATCTTCTTCTATGAGTTTTATTTTTAAAAAAAGGAAAAAATTGGACCCCCTTAAAATTTGGACATGAGGCGGGGCGCGCATATAAACGCCTATGCGAGCATTAAGCGGGGGCCCTCTTAAAATTTGGGTCTGAGACGGAGGCGCGCATATGAACGCCTAGACAAGCATTAAGCGGTCAACATTGTCGTTGACCGCTTAATTCCAGCCCCCCAGGCGCACCTAGGAACGACTAGGCAAGTATTAAGCAGTCAACATTATTATTGACCACTTAATTCCCGTTTAGGCTCAAGATGAAGCGTTTTCATCACGCTTCCTGCCTAGGCGACGCCTGTGCGCGCTTTTTAGAACACTGATTAAAATCATAAATAAAAACATGCGGAAAATCTAATAGAATAACTAAAATTAACCAATTTATAATCTCAAGGTTTTTGCTACAATCAAACTCTAGATAATGAATTTAGCTCATGATATAATCTATGAAAATATTAAAATTCATATAAAATGACATATGGAAGAGAATAGAAAAAATAGGATGTAGATCTTCAATTTCCTCTCTTGCTCTCGAATCTCTTGATGTTTTTCCTCATTGCCTTCGTGAAGAATTGTGTTGAATTTCTTTTTGCCTCTTGAACCGTTCTCCCATAGAATTGGGTCTTCAATGTTGTATTTATAGTATTTTGAAGTCTTTGAAAGGTTGGAGTCGTGTTGGGCCAAAAGTCCAAAAAAATCAAAACCCTTTTTTTCTCACCCAACGACGCCTCGACTCCACAATCGTGGCACTGCGGCACTCAGTTGTTGTTGAATTTCAACAACGGTGGCGCTACGACACTATTAAGGCGGCGTTGCGGCGCCCAGTTTCGGATGCAAACTCAGCACTGCGCATTTTTCAGTATTTTTATCATAATTTTTTCTCTCGATATCTGATTGGGTCGATTCAAGATACGTTGAAAAGATAACTCAAAAGGAAACGACTTTGCTTCAGATATCATTTTCTTATTCGAACGTTTGCTATGTCCAAATGAGTCTCAATATGAGACTGAAAATACGGAGCATAACTTTTTCGGTTGGAAATTGATATGTGATCATATTTTGCCTGTATTTCATCCATTTGACTCTTTCTTCATCCAATTGACTCCTAACACTCATGAATCTTCATTGCGAGGTCCGACACAACTTTTGATAGTCCTCGAACTTTTAATCTCTTACATTTAGTCATATTCTCCACTTTTACTTATTTCCTTCATTTTAATCAACCTATATCACAACATCAAAACACACATTAAAATGCTCTAAACTCGTATAAATTAGTTAAATATCAAGTTTAGATGATACATAAAGTATGAGTGAAATACACTAATCACAGAGGCTATATATAGGGTGTGTTTGAGTCACATTATTTTGGAAGAATGTATTCTAGAATAGTAGATTGATGGAGAATATGTGGTTGAAAATTAATGAAAAGTTATTGATGTGATGGAAAATATTATTTTATTGAAGAATATGTGGTTGAAAATGAGTATAAGAATGAAAATGAAAATTTTAATGTGTATCAAACAGGGGCATAATCTCCTTATAATTTAATCAAATTTAAACTTTTCTTTAAGAAAAACATATTTTGTCCAGATTTGATGTAGATTAAAATATAAAATTTAATTAAAAAAATAGATAAAATATGTGATTAAAAAAATTGAGAATATCATAAAATGTACAGTTAAAATTAATTATTGACTTCAACTTTAAATTAAAATCAGATTTAAATCAAAGTTTTACGTTTATTATCTACTTTTCTATCATTCATTTTTATCACATTATCATTCCAACAACTTAAATGAAACCCAAACATTCACCTAGTTAGATTAGACTTTTTTCCCTTGGAACGCGCAGTACCAACATTTCATTTATTAACGTTTACCGTCTTTATGGACAAATTTCGTTAAAAAAATTCGTTTTAAGTTCATAAGTTGACATGTGTTTCTCTTGACAAATTTAAACCCGGGGCAGCAGTAATACATAAAATTTGTCACCATAAGAATGATTGATGAGCTAGTGTGAAAACATTCGTGGGATTATGCACTTTTCAAATATGAATCTGTTTCTATAAACATTTTACATCAATGTTGAATGATTCGATCAATTGGTAAATGCAATAATACTTACTTACATAATTGTAGCAATTGAAGTTAGAAAAGAGTTACAGAGGAAAAACTTTGTTAGAGATCTCGGGTTCAACTTTCAAGTATGAGAAAAAATGAAACATTGCATTTCATGAAAAATCAAAACATATTTATGTGAGGTACCGTTGGGTTAGAGATGTTTTAAATTTTAAGTCGGGGGAATTTACAAAAATGGCAAATTCAATGCTTGTCAATTGAAAAGTGTTTAATTTTGATAACTCTTGCAAAAATGATTAAATTTGGTACCAAATTGTCTATTTTACCTTCAATAAAAAATGATGCAATTTTTTTCAATTTGTCACGAATTTCGAGAAAAACAAGTGACTTCTATAAGAAGCTATATTAATGCTAGCTAATAAACAATTGATTCATTTGCTTTTATTATCTATTAGATGTTGACCAAGAATTTTGGGAAAAGACGAAGAAGGTGAAGTAGAAAGGTCATTAATACTAAAAAAAATAATTATATACTTCTAATTTATAAGAAAATCATATAATTGCATTTCGAAAAATTTAATCTCATCTGAATTTGCAGTTGATTAGGATTTCTACAATTTTCAATAGAAGGTAATTTTTCTTTGAAATCTTATTTTTGTTGATGAGTTGTGTTTAATAGTTGTTATGATTGACATTTAACAACATTCTCGATATTTTAAAAATTATTTATTGATATTTGGACACTGTTTATCTTGACACTTAACGCGTCATTTGTTGAAAATTATATTTCGTTCTGAACGTGAGAGTTCTCTACAATTCATAATGTTATTAACATTTTAAATGTACTCTCGACATTTCATAAATATTTTATTTACTTACTTATAGGGATGAGTGAACATTTAATGCATGATTGACATTGTACTTTTTAAAACAAGTAGTATATGTTATGTGTCAAGTTATTATTGGTCAATACAATTTTTAATTATATAAATAATTTTATCTTCGTTTTGGAATTTAAAATGGCTAATGAGGG
>CAIGRP010046724.1:0-12357 GCA_903798385.1 Fraxinus cuspidata
TTTTTGAAAAAGATGGAATTAATTTTCCAATTCCATGGAAAATAATTGGTATCAAACAAGGCCTTAGTGATTTTTTCTTTCCAAGATTATATAATCTTTGCTGGACCATTTGATAAAGTTACGGAGATTTTAGCCACTTATTTTGAGATGGTACTCCAGGATTCCAAGGTGGTTTGAACACCTTGTTGGCGGGCTTTCAATATCAAAATAATTAGTGTTGGTTTATTCATCGCTTTATGATGTAGTCATAACATCAAGTGAGAACGTTGTTATACGTTGAACTAAATTGAATTAGAGAGCGCTCTATTATACTTATCCATTACGTCGATGGACAATATTAAGAAAGAAAAAACACTAAATACTGTGCATCAATATATTCTTTCCACCAATATTCATTGAACTGTTAAGTTTTAATACCGTGCATCAAATATATTCTATCCACCAGTAATTTTATAAATATTGGCATTATTTTGGTTCTTTTGGTCCTGGACGGGGTTTTTCAGTTATAGTTTCTAGGAGAGAGAAATAGTCCCACAAAAATAAAATAGAAAGTCAATGTCCTAAATTTTCTTATGCAAAAAGGAAGTTTTCATTCATTTCATTGGAGCTTATCATTGAACAAAATGCTCAATAATTTTAAATGATGACGTTTTACAGCTGGTGAGGATTTACAGGTAACCAGTAGAGTTAGGTACACGAATGCACACGTACTAGAAAGAAAAACTACAAACTAAGCATTGTTTCCAATGGTAGTAAGATTACAAGTGATACAAGAACCGGGCTTGCCATGCAGGTTCATCACTCGAAAAAACTTGCAAACTCCTTGATGTGCCTATAGCCTAAACCATTTCTGTGCAATTCCTTGGCCGCACAGACGTTGCAATGTATGCTCTTGCAAAATCAGCTCCAATTTCCTGTCGAAGTGGAATTATAGAAGTCATTGGATTCCGTTAAATTTTATGATTATGTGGAGCTGAATAATTCTGGATTAGACTAAAGAACAAAAAGAAGTTAAATCTTGTACATGATATTATCGAGTCCCAATACTATGTACTGGACATGAAGTTTTGAAGCACTAGACTTGTCGAGCAAACGCAAGAACTATGATGTCGCCCTTCGAGAGGGTGGAAGATTTGAAAGGAGGAATATAATGATTTTTTGGGCACATTTTATTTCCTATCCAATTGCAATGGTAACATGTAGGCCTGCGCATGGTTTGATTTGGATTGGCTTCTACTCCACTTTGAAATCAAAACCAAATTAGTCGGTTTGGATGAATTTCAACTCAAACCAACCCGCTCTAGCTCTTAAATAGAATCGATCCAAACCAAATCGGTTTAGCTCAATTAGGCAGTTTGGACTTTTAGTCCAAATTGATTTATTTTTTCTAAATGTCTTGGTTTTGGGCTCACTTAAATTACAAAAACCAAAATGACTTTATATTATAAGAACTATTGACTAACAAATAAAATCAGAGAAATAAAAATAGATCAACAAAAAATCTAAGAATTTGTTTGCTTTTTTATGTATTATGTAACTTCACTACTTGAGTAGGGTGTTCGCTAAAATTATATACCGCAACTGCAAATGTGTATTCAAGTAATAAAGTGAACTTATTAGTCCGAATATTGATCCTTCGAGAAGTATTTTTTTTTAATTACACAATTGTTGACTCTTTTAACAATTGAAAAACACACAATTTGATTTTATATATGAGACGAAAAAGAAAATAAATTTAAAGATCAATTAAAATAACAATTATAAAAGAGAAGGAAATTCGGATTATAAATGAGTTGGGATTTACGATGTCACTTAATCGTCATTTCGTTAATATCGCAATAAACCGGAAATGCAAATTACCAAGTTAAAATGTTAGACCCGATTTTTCAAGTTTAGTTAATTACATCCTTCGAGCGAATTTAATTTTAATTGATTGATTTTATCTAATAATCTCCGTGTTGATAAAAATCCAACTAACCGCATTAAATAGTAATGAAAATACTCAATGGGTCACATAGAGTTTGGAATATATCTCTATCTCCTAAAACAACCTATATCATTAATTATTTTGGTCAAGAATGCACAACAATCTCTCAATGATCGCACAAACCACCTAACTCAATTATCTATTGGCCACATACATGATGAGAATTTAAGCTCAATAATAGATGCACAATAACCATAGTAATTAAATCATTAAATGATGAATATTGACATTAATAAAACTTATGTCAAGTTACACCATAAATCCCAACATTAAACACTTAGCTCATTGTAAAATGGAAGTACAAAAGGAAATAAAGAGAAAATCCATTATAAAATGAAGGAGATAATAGAAAATTTCAAGATAATGGAAGAAAACCATCCCTTGAATATATTTTAGAAAATACGATAGATTGAACTTTTGAATATCCCTTTCAAACTCCAAATTTTTTCTAGATATTCTCTCCTTCTTCTAGCCTCTTCTCCCCTTAAAAGTGTTCTCCTATGATTCTTGCCCTAAAAGTGACCAAAAAATGGTATTTAAATTGTCAAAATTCGTCTCGGATGAAATTGCAGAAGAAACCACGAAATTTACGCGAAACATGCAAAATTGCCCAGTCGGAAGGCACGACCATTCTTGACGCGCGCGCAACGTGAGACCATTTTGGTCTCGGTATATTAAAACATCTTCCCGCGCGAGCACCACATTGCGCGTGTTTTTTTTCTTTCTTTTGTCCATCTTAGTCCTCCATAATTTGCACGTCAAGTCTCTCAACTTTGATCATGTACAATCTGGTCCTTAAATTTTGATTTTTATATCAATTTTGTCCTCCAAAATTTGCAACTCAAGGTCCTCCAACTTTCTAACTTTTGCACTTTGGTACATATCTTCATGTTTTTGTACACTTTTGATCCATTTTCTTTCCTTTTTACCTTATTTTCTTTTCATTTGGGTTTATGGCCTGCAAAAGCAATAATTACATAATTGTGAGTAGAAATTCGTCAATTTAATTAATATTTAAGATTATTTAAACATTAAATAAGTGCGCAAAAATACACTTATCATAGGGGGAAAAGGAAAACTATAACATAATGAGTTTGTGAAAATAAAAATTAATGCTATTACTTATTGGCAACATTATAGATTGAAGGGAATCAATATATAGTTATGAAATTATGACCTATCATTTGATTTTAATTTTTCTTAAAAAAAGGGGTAAACATGTAAGTGGGATGTATGAGTTCGGTTAACCAGGGGTTTGAGGCTCCAAAATATAGTTGACCCAAATCACCATGGTTTTGTTTTAAAAAAACCAAACCAAACCAATTACCTGTGTCAAAACGACCTAAACCAATCCGAGCCAATTCGGTTTGATTGATTTGGTCGATTTTTGTTCCCAGACCTAGTAACATGTTTGATAATAGTATCTAATTAGACACCTCTACAATGATAGCTCAAGTTTGAGAACGAAGCAATTTAAGAAGAGTCGTATTTAATCAAAGACTAGAGATTTAAAGATACAAAATGTTGTGGATGTCGATTTTTGAATTGATATTAAATTATACATCCATATATTAGAGGTATTTGATGTCGCATACAAGGTATATAAAATACCATTTTAAGGGTAAAATGGACAAGCAAATATAATTTCTGATAGAAAATAAACGAATAAAAGAGAAACAGAACTCTGTAAATAACATGTGAACATTATGTTCAAACACATGTCATGATCCTCATTTAAAAAGCTTGTTTTTGCTCCATAGATAGAAAAAATGCTAGTCGAATTTTATTCAAGACCAAATACTAACCACCTCAAAACTTAATCCTTTAAATAATTTCGCATTTTCGACCTACATAATGCTGAAACAAGCAAAAATGATAAAATAAATGTGCCGAGTATGGAAGTATTATCCATCTTTTGAACTGGAGATAACACAGTGATCGATGAAATTCGAGATTTTGATATTGACTTTTTCATGGTCATCTGTCTTTTTTAATGGTTTCTTTTCATAAACTGTTCTCTCTTTTTTTTCCCCCCCCTGAAACATGTAGGAATCAAGTCAATTCTGACACGACTAACCCGTCACATTCTGTCACTCGTAATACCTACCCCATAGGCGTCCAAGAATTCTCATCCGAGTGCAAATCAAAGTGGAGAGAAAAAATTGACCTAATTTGGAAGAGAATAACAAGTCTTGTACCAAAAGTTGACTGGCAATCTTGTGAATAATAACAAGAACCAATGATGAAGTGCGCACTCTCTCTTGCAGGCCTGTTTGTTTGCTGTTGGTCTGAGGTTGCCACAGAACTCGCTGTCCCTTCCCTTTAACACCTGTCTCAGCTTTTACAAGCCCGTCCCCACAATACCCAGTCTTATATTTATATAGATATAGATATGTCGATACGTATATACGGTAGTCAATCCGGATTTTAAGCCTTCATTTCAAAAAACATTTTTATTTTTAGGAAAAAGAAGAGAGATATTTGTGGGATCGCTGTCTGTCATCTAATATTGTTAACCTCGTTTGTTTTAAAAAGGAGTATTTTGGGTATTGGAGGGGAGGCTGCTTTTTGAGAGGTTAGGTGAAATTTGGGCTTCATGGTTATCAAGCATGTAAATCTTGGTGGTGGGTTTTTGTTCTGAAATTTTCCCTGAAATTTTGGAATCTGGATAGTCTTGATATTCAGGCAAAGTTTCTGGTGAGATTTGAAAACTATCTAGAGTTTCCGGGAAATTTTTTGACATGGGCTCTGCACAATCTTGATTTTGAGGGAGTTAGGTTACAAATATTTGGTAAAACATTGTAATTTATTTTTCCGTTCCAGCTCTGTTTTTTGTTGGTATTCTGGGGTTGACAAGGTCAATGTAATCTGTATCGAAAACTGTCATTATCAAGATTGAATATTTTATTTCCTGAAAGATCAAAATGGAATTGCAAATGGGATTATGGTGTTGAAATTATTTATCTGTGTCTTTTGGAGAGTATTAAAGATTGGAGTTCCGATCAGAGTTCAGTGAGATTCCAACAGTTACACCAAATTGTTTTTGGATGTAATCATTGGTAAAGTTTGGTTCCGATGTTACAGATTTGGTAAGAAACAACAAAATTGTGTGCGCAAAAAGTTGATAAATTGGTGAGATTCCTCATATTGTAGGAGGATCAAGGAACCAGATGTATAAGGGTGTCATTATAGCGTTCTTTTAGTTTTTGTAACAGAAAAGGTCCTCGTCCTCAATATTGTACTTGAGGAATTGTAAAAATATGGTGACTATGAGATTGTTAAGTCTTGTGGGTAATTCTTTTGGATGTTCTGCATCTGGGGAGCGTTTAGTTTCTGCAGCAAGAGATGGGGATCTTCAAGAAGCCAAGGCTTTATTGGAGTATAATCCTCGCCTCGTGAGGTATTCGACCTTTGGCGTTCGCAATTCTCCCCTACATTACTCGGCTGCTCAAGGTCACCACGAGGTATATTATAATTCAGTGCAAGTTTTTTGAATATGATTAGTCTCAAGAAACGGTGTTGGATGGTGATTATATTATTTGTACCTTGTATTTAGATTGTTTCCCTCTTAGTTGAATCTGGAGTTGATATTAATCTCAGGAACTATCGAGGGCAGGTAAAATTGTCTCTTTTTCCTCTTTCTTTCAATTCTTATTTGGATGGTTATTTACAAGACAGCATTTATTTATAATTTCAATTCCTTCAATGCTATATAACAAATAGATGATTAATTGCCCGAACAGACTGCTCTGATGCAAGCTTGTCAATACGGGCATTGGGAGGTTGTTCAAACTCTGATTCTATTCAAAGCCAATGTATGACAGTTCATTCGGTGGTATATTTTTCTATATTTCATACAGGATCTAACTGAATGACTTTTCTGAGATAAGGTCACAACTTATTATATTGTTGAATTTTAGATCCACAGAGCTGATTATCTTAATGGAGGAACTGCACTGCACTTGGCTGCTCTGAATGGCCATTCCAGATGTATCAGGATTCTCCTTACTGATTACATTCCTAGCATTCCTAATTTTTACAGCATCTTAAGGAAAAGATCAAAAAATGAAGCAACCATTTCGGAAATTGATGATAGGTACCAAATATCATAATTTTCTTTTAAACTACTTAAATTTTCTATTTGCAGTACGCATAGTAATTTAATAACCCTTTTGCCCTTTTAAGTGCACTCTATGAGGTCATCAATAGACCTGCTGATGGTGGCGTCACTGCCCTCCATATGGCTGCACTTAATGGGCACGTTGAAACTGTTCAACTCCTACTGGATTTAGGGGCTTCCATTTCCGAGGTCACTGTGGAAGATGGAACTACAATTGATTTAATTGGCAAGTTCTTTATTTCTTTTTGCATTCACATATCGTTGATGGATTTTGCTTTTAGTATGCATTATTTTCTGTTTAAATATGATGTCACATCAAGAATGATAATTTCTCATCGCCATGTGGATCAGTAGTGTTCCTTTTTGCACAATGAAATTTCTGGATGTACATTACCTCTTCAAGTCATTTGAAATATCATTTACGGTTTTGCTTCTTTGAAAGTGCATGCTAGTGGATGTGGAAACAAATTGACAGCCAATTTCAGCGAGAGAATGTTCGGTTGATTTCCAGTAGTCAGTCACCTAATAGTACATGATTTCTTTATCTCAAAGAATGACGACTGTCATTTATGGATTTGATTCCATTTATTTGTGGATTCCTTAATGAATTGGTTCAGGTTTACAGTGGATTGCGCGCCTCGAGATTAACTAAAAAAGGGACTTGTGAAATTCTAGATACTAAAATACAGTAGCAAATAACAATACATAAATTTCAGTTATTTTCTTAAATTCCACATTTGCTTCTTCTGATATCTCCCTCCCTCCCTCCATCTCCCTTTATTCAATTTCCAATTTTTACAAAATTGTTGCAGCAAGAGGCATTACGAATTCTAGGAAAAGCATCAATGTCCAGTTCCCTTTTTTGGTTCTCAAACTAAATATTCAAATATCGAACTTTATTACCTAAATTTAAAGCAACATTTTTCTCGCCTTCTAAGTTTGAGATGCGTATTTATCTAAGATTTGCTGGATCAATAGTGGTTTTTCTATTTTACTTTACTTGTATCATTTCATGACAACATTACAATTCAATTGTTAATCTACACATTTGGAATTTAACATTTCCTAATTGATGTAGTTGCAACTTTTTTAAACTTATCTAGTTTATATCCTATATAATCTTATATTACAAAGATTTAGATAGGAAGTCAAGCCTTCCTTTTATTTTCTCTTTTTGGGCATAAAATGCTTATATAATAGATCTTAGTCACCAATTTGAGACAGGAAGTAGAGCATGGAAAATCCTACTTTCATAAACTTCCAGGTACTTGTTGTTACAGTTTTCTAACTAATTACATCGTGAATTATGTCGAACCTTACATTTATTGCTGTTCCAAACAACAAGAAACGAGAGCAGATCTCATTTTCAGTTTTGATGATTGGGTTTTCTGGAACATGTGCGCACGTATGTCTGTATGCGTGTGAGGATGTGAGAGAGCTTCCATAAATAATGAATTTATGCAATAATGAAGGAAGAAAGGACTTTAAGTTGGAAACTAAGCTGATGCATCTGTGAGCAAAGATTTTACGTCTAAACTAAGCTTCAGTCCTATAGTATGATCAAAATGTAAAGCTTATAGCGTGAGTTTGATTTCACAAAAGGCCTTCTTGAGATCTAGTCTAATGATCCATACTGCTCTACTTTGTCTCTCTCTCTCTTTAAGCATCAGATATTGAAATAAAAGATGCAGGGCATTGAATTTCTTGAATGTATACTTTCTTTTGCTCTGGATTAGAGCAGGAGAAGCTTGAAAGCAGATACATGTTCTTATTTGACTCATAATTGATTATGAAAGCATTTAACAAGAAAACCTCTTTTATTAATATAAAATAACATTCAAGTAGTGAGCATCCACCCATTACATGTTTCTTGACCTGATAATGCTATTAGATTAAATTTGAGAATATTTACTTTTTTTGCAGGTCCAGGAAGCGCACCCCTCCATTATGCTGCTTGTGGTGGTAGTGCACAGTGTTGTCAGGTCTGTATATTTCAGGTCAAACGTAAATTTCGATGTGAATGGACTTGAGCTAAACATATAATCGTTTTCACTATTTTCAGCTTTTGATTGCAAGGGGTGCCAGTCTGACTGCAGAAAATGCTAATGGGTAAGCGACTAAGCCCTTGTTTGAGCCACATTATAATTATAATTTTTATTCTATTACTCATTTTTAACCACATATTTTTCAATAAAATAATATTATACATCAATAACTTTTCCTTTTTTTCAACCACATATTCATTGTCACATCACCAAAAAAAATGCATTCTTTCCATTTTAATGTGCATCAAATAGGGTGTAATTATCACATTTCAATGGGTTACTCTTAACATATTTTTCTTCTTACATCGCATAAAGCATGTTTATCTAAGCTTAAAAAGAAGTAAAAGTTACTTTTAAGCAACTTTTTATTTTCATGTTTTGTATAAATTACTTTTCTTTTAAGAAAAAAATTACTTATTTTGAGAGTAGCATTTACCGTACTGTTGAGTAACTTAATGTCAACTTGGATTTATTTTTTTATTCTAGAACTTATTTACTTGTAAATTTAAGCTTACCAACGTTATATATATCATTCCTGGGGTTAGGGTTATCTGTGGCTGTTTTCATACATTAGTCCCTTTGATGATTGGTTGTAGTATTTTGAAGTTCCATTATTTTATTACTCTTTGTTAACCAACGAATTTGTTCTCTTACTTAACTATTTGTTTCTATTTGTTCAAAGTTGGACTCCCTTGATGGTTGGCCGTTCATGGCGTAGAGATTCGCTCGAGGAAATTCTTAGCAGGAGTCCAGAAAGCCAACCACAACTTAGTCCTTCACCATATTTATGTCTTCCTCTTATGAGCATTGTTAATATCTCTAGGTGAGCCAAAGTGACACACTACTCCAGTAATTTTTTTAAAAAAATAATCAAATCTCTCGATGAGAGTAAAAAAAAAATTAGAATGCTGATATAGCGTTTATGGCCTTCGCCTCAATATTTGTTTCTAAACTAGATCTTATACAATGTTGAATGCAAGATTTAAATGAATATGCACGGCTCCTCTATAGCAACTTAAGTTTCTAGATGAAATGATTCAATATAGTATTAGAGTAGGCAAACGAACTGTGGGTTCAAGTCTCGGTGCCTTCTATTTATGAAAATTGTGCACGTGTTGGACATTTGATCGGAAAATGAATCGAGCCTGTACGTGAGGAGTTTTGTTGAAGATAACATTTAAATTAATACACGAGCCCCTCCCTAATAGCTTAAACTTTTAGATGAGAGTTATGGACATACAATGACACAGCGAGAAAATTAATAACAGTTCTATTATACAACGACATGAATGGTTGCAATTGAGT
This sequence comes from Fraxinus cuspidata, assembly GCA_903798385.1. Taxonomy (NCBI): domain Eukaryota; kingdom Viridiplantae; phylum Streptophyta; class Magnoliopsida; order Lamiales; family Oleaceae; genus Fraxinus; species Fraxinus cuspidata. Next base: position 9,458 of record CAIGRP010046724.1, read on the forward strand.
TAAACTATTATTCTCTTTTGTTTCATTTGCAGAGAATGTGGATGGAGAGGCAATGACATGCTGTCCACATGCATAGATCCTTGTGTTGTTTGCTTGGAAAGGAAATGCACAGTTGCTGCAGAAGGTAATATTAATTCAAACTTGCAGTATATTTAGCACAAAGGATCTCATTCTCTGTTTTCCTTTCCTAGTTATGTAGTGAAATTTTTTTTAACAATGCGTACTTAAGCACACAAAGTATATGGGTATTGTACTGCCCACATGGTGTTGCTACTAATGTATAAAATATGAACTTGTGACGTTTATTTTCTTTTAATAGTCTGCTTGGGATCTCTTGATAGGGGTGGGGTTTAATTTAGTTCATCGATGTCAAAATGCCAATTGCTGTTCTATGCTAATATATATAAACTTCATACCATTCTGACAGTTTCCATTTATTTCTTTTCGTGTTACCTTAGATTTTTCATCCTGAAATATCCTCACTTCCCATTCTTTGCAGTAAGTTCTTGCTTGTGTGAGATTTCGAGCCATTAATATGGCCGTGATAACAAAAGTGTTGAATTTATAACTATGATATAGAAAACTTGCTACATAGGCATTTTACACCAATGCAATGACATCATATGCAAATGAATGTAAGATGCTTGTTTTTTCAGGTTGTCTCCATGAGTTCTGCACGCATTGTGCTTTGTATCTATGCTCCACAAATAGCATCTCTACCATATCTCATGGTCCCCCAGGCTCAATTGCTTGCCCACTCTGCCGGCATGGTATAATTTCTTTCGTTAAGCTTCCGGACACAATGTCAATATGCAAGGATATTTCAAGAACAAGTTTGTCCTTGACTTTTTGCACTTGCTCGACCGAAGTTCCTGAACGCACTTTACTGGAAACCTCATTATGCAAGCCAGATTTCTCTTGTGCTCGGATCTCCCCACTCGGTTCTTCTTTCCGCTCAATTAGCTGCCAAAGGTTTCCATCCGTGAAACTCCGACCAGGCCTTTGTATGGGAGCTTCGGACACTACTCCTTCGGTTCCAAGATCGGTTGGCCGTAACTTGAGGAATCAACTGGTTAGATGTTCAAGATCCAGCTTTAGGCGTTCCACTTCTGGGAATAAAGGGAGAAGATGGTTATGCTTTTTTAGTCAATCAATGGAAACTGGAAGCTCCTGTTGAAGATTAATGGATTCAGGACATATAATCTACTTCTGCACAGTAACATTTTATATTTGATTTTTGAAAAATTGGTAAATTATTGCCATTATTTTTGTTCAGAAGATGTTAATAGCATCTTTGGTGAAAATTTGTGTAAATATGTGAAATCTCATATGATCTCTACAATCTTACGAGTTTATGCGCATGAATGCTTTATTTGTCTCTCTAGATCAGTCTCTAATATGTAGATATTTGCATCAGAGAATATAAAAGAAGAAATATATCTATAATATATTAAATATCACATCAAGTGTGAATCATTTTTTGGACGATTATAGTTCTACGATAATCAATTATTTTAATAATATTTTATTTTTCGTTTTTAATATGTATTTAATTTACAAACTGTAATAAATACTAAAATTAATTTTCACTTAATTAACATTCATGTTCATTTAATTAATATTAATTAAAATTCATTTTCACATTCACGTTCACGTTCATGTCCGTGTTATTAATTCTCAATTAAATAACATTTACATTCATTTCATTAATATTAATTAGAATTTCAAATTTAAAGATGCAGTTCATTATTCACGTTTGTGTATTCTAATTAGCATCTGATTTCACTTAATTAGAAATTAAATTATATTTATTTTATATAAATGATTTAATATTCAGTCACGTATATATTCTTTAGTATTAATTTCAAATTAATTAACATTCACATTAATTCATATATCATATTTGACATTCACCATCATTTATACATTTAGTTATAATTCTAATACTCACATTCAAATATGCATTTCACTATTTATATACATGTATAATAATTAACATTTGTTCTCAAGAGCTTGCATTTCTCTTAGATTTAGATCAAAAAAGTAAATGAAGGGTCACATATTAGTTTGACGACACTTATAAAATATTTTCGAATAACGTGCAATGCACGTTCACTTTGACTAGTGTATATATATATATTATATCTAGTCGTGTGTCCAGACATGCTTGTAATGGTTGTCTTGTGTTATGTGAATGCGATTGTTGACTAAGATTATCTATAAATATGTTATATCATGTAATGATTTGAAGTCTGTCGTTGCTTATAAATACCATTTATGGTGATTGCTTTGTATATTCTCTAAAGATTTGTCTCTTTAGATCCTATCATTGAAACGTAAAACCCTCTTTCTTTTTAATTCGTTGAATTTGCTCGTGTATACATTACACCTTGATATTAATCTCCCTCGATCATGATAGGAGTTTGATATTCTATCAGTGTAATTATAAAATATGAACTAGTCACTCTATTGGTAGTTGAACCATCACATTCGGTCAAGATAAGCACGCCAAAATATATCTTAATAAAGCTTACCTTTTGATGCAGAACTCCAATAGTCGACGTTTGCAAACTAGCCATGCCCAATCTAGAATTAAAAGAAACAATTATTATTATTATTATTATAAAGAGGCCACCTCAAAACTGAGCAAATCTCTCTCTCTAAAACTTAGACGATGTATTCTGCGAAGATCCGAACATGGACAGTCAAAACTCAAAACTCTAGTTTATGTTTTGTAATGAGGTAGTTATTGCAAAAGTTACAGATTTTTCAGTTTCCAATTCAAATGTGTTTAGTTTGCAAATGTGGTGACTTGGGACGCTTGCATTCACATGTACATGTATGGAATCTTGGGTCCTATAATTTAGTTTTTAGTCCTTGTTTGGTTTAGATAAAAATTA
>CAIGRP010046730.1:6606-22914 GCA_903798385.1 Fraxinus cuspidata
GTCTATTAAACTTAACCCGGTCCAATATTTAATTAATCAAATTAATTAAATATGGTCCATCAATTAATTAATTCGGGCCTATTAATAAGCAACTCAATTAATTAATTATCCAACACTTGTTAATTAATTAATTGATAAATCTTATTCTTCTGGTTCTCTTTTGTGTTTGACCCATAAGGTTCCCAATCATGATATCTAACGACGTGAATTATTATTTTGATCTAATCAAAGTTGATAAATTAAAACACCCCTTTTTAATTTATCACTAATTCACATTCGTCGTCCCAAATTGACATCTAGCAATGTGTCAGGGTAATACATGATACGGGAAATGTGGTGTGACAAAACCAAACTTGTTCGTTTACCGTGAAACTAAAATCCTTTCGTCAATATGATCCGATCAATTAGGAGATATGAATATCTGTCAATTTCAATTATCGATCATATCTTTTATCGTACTGTTAAGTTAATGTAAGTCGAAAACTCATTTTCGACTTATGAGTTCACATTGGCCAAGAATTTTATTATCAACTTAATTGGATAAAATGTAGATCATAATCTCTTACTATCTAAGAGTGACGAATCCTCTATTGATCATACCCGAACGATGCTGTATTAGCGTCCCTCGGCAAAGCAACATTGTTAAGTCAATGTAAGTCGAAAACTCATTTTCGACTTATGATTCACCTTGGCCAAGGATTTCATTATCAACTTAATTGAATAAAATGTAGATCATAATCTCTTACTATCTAAGAGTGACGAATTCTCTATCGATCATTCATAACTTTCATATGATTCTTGACATACTCGAACGATGCCGTATTAACAATCCTTGGCAGATTGTGGTGTAATTTTTTCGGCTAGGATTTCCAACAATGAGGATTTTTTGATGCAACTAATGACAATGATAAGAATTTCCCATGGTTTTGCTCGACAATTAACATCTCGAAACACTTGCAGGATTGATTTCTTGTTGATTTTTGATTGATTTGTTCCAAAAATCTGTCCTTTCTATGTGCATACTGTGTAGTTTATGCTATTGCTTCAATCTCACAACCTTGTCTCTTCATTGAAGAATCTTGCCTCTTTCTTCTCTCTTTCTCCCATATATATATTTGTACAATTCTCTCTTTTACAAATTTATTTTTGTACATTTTCCCAATATCTTCTCAAGGATGCTCTAGATCTCCCCGAATGAAAAATTGCTTCTATTCCATCGCAATTTTTCGGTAGTGGCTACCGTCGAAGTTGTTGGTGCAATTTCTAATGATCACACAATTTCTCCAAATAGCTACAAAGTGTTGCGTACTGGAAAGCCCTGTTTTTGGGGGTGAAGTGATTTTTATTTTTTTAGTTTTAATTTTTATTATTTATTTGGACTCATTTGTAACTTTTTGAAAAATTTAGGATTATGATTACAATTAATTCTTTATTTTTTCTTTTCTTTTCTTTTTGTTTGATTTAAATATGAGGGTATATTTGTTATTTCACAACTTTTTTATTGAAAAAATGGATGAAAATGATGATTTCCGCAATGAAAGATGTAAAAAATGCAAAAAAAAAAAAAAAAATGTAAAAAGTAAAAAAAGAAAGGTGAGGACGTTTTGCACAATAAATTTCATATGTAAGAACGTTTTGTGCTGATAACCCAATGAAAAGTACTTTAAGGGTGTGTTTAATTGTATTTGTTTTTCATGAAAAATGTCAAATTTTCACCTAAATTCCTGATTTGGAATGTTCGATTACTATTTTTTTCTATTGAAAATATGGCTAGTTTTCCTTGTTTTTAAGGAAAACATTTTTTTTTGGAGAGTATGTTTTTGTTTTCTTCAAAACAAGGAAAATATTTTCTTTTCTAAAAAATATTTTTCGTGCCAATAAAACACACACTGTATAATTGACAGTCGCACGTCAAGATATATAGTGAGAATGTAATGAAGCTAATCTACCATCAGATGGTGTCAATACCATTCGATTAATATAATCCTTGGACCGATTTCATGTAACTTCAACTCTAGACATCCAAAATTTTGCGCGAGATTTCACATGTAATTGACAAACATGTTAGGGGGTCAAAAGTTATTTAAAACTAATGTTACTTTTTTGTAGGTTAGCAGACACTTGCAATTTTATTGATATTTTCAAGATATTATTGAAAAATGTTCAACAATATTTGACGTCGATGAGCAATAGTTATATGTACGATGAGGTTATAAAACACTTAAATAATGAACATAATAATGATGGAAATATAAAAAAGAGGACATTTCAAAGCCAATTTTTAAAGGTAATTAGCACAAAATGTCCGCATCGTTTACGCTCATTGCGCAAATCGTTCATATCGTTTCAAATTTGACAATTGTACCCTCATTTCAACCTTTTTTTGCAGTGTTGGTCCTTTCCGCCGCCTTCCGTCAAACATGGATAATGGATGCAAAACGTCCCTATTGTTTGTCTTCATTGCATAAAAGGTTCTTATCTATTTTCTTCATTAAAACATTGTAAAATCACTAATTTATCCTCTCTTTAAATAAACAATAGATGAGAAATTTTAACGTTCAATAGCTGCCTAGATGTACTTGAAAGTTGGAACATGACCGTAGAACAGTTTCTTCACGCGTCTAGGATTTTGAGCGGGGAAAAGTAACGAAAGTTATTGGCTTTACTTAGGGTTTTTAATTACCAGATTAAGTTGGTAAAAAATATTAGCGTTCAATACTAAAGATCAAGTTTAGGGTTTTAAATTAACTGATTGTACTAAAACATTATGCCCCTTTTGCTGAACTTCGCATGTTCTGTTGGTAATTTGCAGATTTCCCACGAAAGTGCAGTCCAAATCTCCAAGTTCATGGTTTTTGCTCTTCAATGGTTCATCTAATTTGGTCCATGAACATTGGACAATTGAGACGAATTTATTTATCGAGTTGGGTGAATTTAACTGTTATTGAACGATTAGGATTTCTTGAGTTTCTAGTCGTTCGAGCTGATTTTTTTTACTTGATCGCATTTTTGGTGAATACTAGTATTGATTTTTTTTTTTAAATTGTACAACGGAACTTGAGCAACCTGACTGAAAAAGGAAAAAAACTACATAAAATTTCTTTGAAACCACAGACGAATCTAATGACGATACTTCAATTCCAAGTGTGCAACCTTCTCTAATTTCATCTTGTGGAATTTCTGGCGTCCACTCTCTCGAAATTGAACACGATCTTGAGAAAAGCAAGCAAATCATCTCGTTAATCTACGGGATGAGGTTAGACGAGCAAATATAAGAACACGACCTCGTCAACAACTTTTGGACATCTAGGTTGACACTACATGATGTGTAAAAAATCGGGCCATCATTCAAATCAATAGCCAAATTGTGTGCCACATCATGAAACTGTCAATAAAACTGTTAATTAAACAAGCAAACGGGGAAGAAAAAAATTGGGAAGTTCGAACGCATGCACAACAGCTATAAAAATCAACTCAAAACACATAAATAATTCGTATGTACCAAAACTTAACAGCAAAAAAGCCTAATTAATGAGACTGTAAATTATGAACACAGAAGTAAAACCGACTAGTACATTCACAAAAAATTACGTATAAGACACTTTTTCTTTATTTGCTCCAAACATGACACTGAAAACGCTTTCCACAGTAGTATATAACTGGCGCGTATGATGACATTCTCATCCGTATAGGAAAAACAAATAGACAAGACAGATCCGAAAGTAGAAAAAACATGGATTGTTCCAGTGGTTTTAGCTTGCATTAAGAACCAAGTGTTACCATCTAACCTTTCTACTGCATCTCTTCAATCACAACTGCATCCGCACCCGACACGAAAACATTACAGACAGATAGCCCACCTGACTCTTGAAAAAAGTTTGACCGGCCAGATCAAGAGTACTTCCAAGAAAGAAAACATCCTGCAAATTTTCCCAACCATGTCATCAATTTCATTGTTGATACACAAATTTGAAGGGAAGGCCTGAAACCCATATTGGTTCTAACTTCTAAATATATTGCCAGGATAAAGACTAACAAATGCCCCAACCCTGAGGAGTTTTCACCTCAAGTATATGTAACACCCAAAAATTATATATGACTGCTGATACAGTAGAAGAAACAACATGATAATACAGGGCAAAGGATGACAACAATGGTAGAACACAGCATGTATGGGTGAGCTCAATAGTAAGTCACTCACTTTCAAGTAAATTTTCGTGTCCAAACAAGTTTGAATAAATAAAATAAGTTTCCAGAGAAAAAAATTACTTATTTTGTCAGTAGAATGGGGTTACTTTCAAATAAGTAACTAATTTTCAACTTTGGCCAGCAAAAATATTTTTGTTCTAGAACTTATTCCTTGAGCCTATATTTGGCTCATGTTTATAAATGCTCAAGCCACTTTTTATCCACACATTATGAGGGACCCACAAGTACTAATTTATCTTCCACTCATTTCTATCTATTTATAACTTAAAACCTTTTATGAACATTTCCCATACATGCTTTTAGTAGATCTTTTAAACTTTTCCAAATATGCTGACAGTCGTGCTATGCTACACAGTTGCAGAAACCATGGAAGAATGATTACTTCACCTTCAACCGAATTTGAAACCCTCTGGTGGAACTGGAAGTTCACCTCCGAAGTTGAATCCAGATTGTGTAGTATCACCAGAGGGCAGCTGCTCATCCTCTTCTTCTAACCAATACGTTTCAAGTATCTTCACAGCTTTCTCGTATATTTCATTGTTGTCATGACTCTGCAGGTTCTCTATCTTCTCTAGACCCTCTGCATCATCAATCATTTGTGCAAAGATATTCACGTCTTTGGTGTTGCCTTGGTTCTTCTCAGCTTCTCCAACCTTCAGTATGTTCTCAAGACCTTCCAAGCAGACTGTGACAATCCTTGGATCTGGGCAAACTAGAAGGTCGCACAATGGCTTTATACAACCCTCTAGCACCAAGAACCTGCCACCAAGTCGAAGTATTAATACTCAACCCAAATGTACAGTAACCCACGACTGATATAATGGCTACAAAAAATTATACTTGATTTGCTCGTGAGTTCCCCCAGACGTGGCATTTGAAATAGCCCAAGCAGCCTCTTTCTTTATCTCAAATTCAGCATTTTGAAGCAATTGAACTAGAGGTGAAACAATACCAGCCTCAATCACAGCCTGTGTATTCAGATGATATATCCTCAGTAATAATCAGTATCCAGTATTGTAAGAGAGAAAAGAAAGACTCATAACAAAAAACAGAACTACAAATGGCCCGCATCAAATAAAAATGCTACTACAGGACAAAAAGAAAATGGTGAATATCTTTAAACAAGACAGCAAGAGAAAAATCATCAGTCCTGATGTTCAAAAAAATATTTGACAGTCACTTTTACTTCAACAACCCCCTCACCGCCCCCCAACAAACCATAAAATAAAAAATAAAATTCCATAGTAATTTGCATACCTGAATCTGATCCTTATTTCCAGCAGTGATGTTTGAAATGGTCCAACAAGCTTCCTTCTTGATGCTTTTCTTATGATTTTGAGTCAGCAAGTTAAGCAGACAAGGAAGTGCCCGATTCTCAATAATAACCTGAAAATAATTAAACGGAAGTGAGTTTGTTTTCAGGTAATGCGCTTAGTCCTTAGGTAACAGGAGTGAAATTCTTATTAGAGTTTCATTTAGAAGGCAGTCAACTTAGACTCTTTAAAAGATACTCATAAGTGCATTTGGGTTGATTGCTCCAGCTGATACCGAGTCGAAAAAGGGTTCATCAAAGAATTGACTAGTCTCTTTATATTTCCACCATTCAAAATTTCAAATCAATGGGGTTGTTAAACATGTATAACATTTTCCTGTCAAAGGACCCTTACAGTACTTCACAATGGCATACCAAGAAATGCCCCCCATACACCTTCAGGACCACAACTAAGATTCCATTAAATGATTTAAACAGAGTTACAATGCATAGTTCAAGGACAGTAAAGGACTACATAAGAATAAAGACAATCAAATTTGACGAAGAAATATAGAATTGATACATAAGAATGAAGACAAACAAATTTGATGAAAAGCTATAGAATTGATTTTAGAAACCAATTTCTGTAGCACAGATACTTCAATTAGAGTAGCGTGATTTTGACGAAAGGTAGATCTGACAATCAAATATGTTTTTACTTAAAATATTTTGAAAAATGTTAGGTATGTTCTAGTCCAAGTTGAAAATAAGTAAATTATTTAGAGAGTAAGGGAGATTTCAATATCAAATAAGTAACATCTTTTTACTTGAGAAAAAGTTTTAAGGCCAAACATGTTTCGAAACAAATTTCTTAAAAGTAAGGTGATCTACTTTTAAGACCGGCCAAACATGCACAAGGAGGCATAAGATGACAAAGGAGCAACCCGAGTAACTTCAAAAGTCTTTTTTCTCCAAAAAATAACTAACAATCATCTTCCACCACTTGTAGACTCATAATGAATTCGTGGTTGTATATACATGACCATACCCTTGGCATTTCCGCATTCTACTGTTTTCACAAGGTAACCTTTTGAAAGTATGCTGCATCTGGATTACAAGAGGAGGTATTTCAAACATACTATAAGCATTGTATCAAAACTGAACATAGATCGTAAATATCACAAAACAATGATTATTTAACAATAGAACAGCAATAAGACCATACTTTGCAAAACAAATAAATGTGAACCATGAACCATCAAGCATTGCAATGCATTTTATGCATCCTTGACAAGGAGAAAGGAGGTTACGATACACAACAGAGGGGTTGGTATGTAGACCATCATAACTACTAAAAGTCCAGATGACATACCATATGCATTTTATGCATGAAACAAGTCGACAAGAGTTCGCTAGTAAAATATAGTAGGCTGTGGAGACTGGAGACCACTGGAAGGGTGAATCGACCAATTGCTTAACCATGTGAACAAATTCGCATGCTTAAAAGGAATTTCTCTAATAAAAGTTAAGTACAAGAGCCAGCTGTATACCTGAGTCTGGATATCATCTCCAGTCACAATATTACCAACAGTACGCAGGGCAGGAATCAACACAGATGGCGAAGGATGTCTATAAACCACAAGAAACCCAATAAGCACGACTATGAAGTTCAACATACAAAACTGAAGTTACAAATGAATTCCACGAACATAGATGTAAAAAATATGGAATGATATCAAATAGGATTTTGTCACTGACAGCAAAAGTTCAACCAAACGAGGGCAAACACCAGCCTCGATCACAGCTTGAATTTTATCATTTGTCCCGTCAGATAGATATGACAGTGCCCAACATGCATCAGTAAGAACTTCTTCATCATTTGTGTGTATCAGATGAGCAAGAGCAAGGAGGGCAGGCTTCACCTGCTCAATAATTTTCAAACGGAATTGCTTCAATATAAAACGGTCCAGCAGTATTGATATGCATCAAAATAAGAAAAGCAAAGTAATAATAGGACAGACCTGCTCAAACTGAGGCTGTGGCTTTCCCCGACAAAAGTTTGACAATGTCCACGTCGCATTTCGCAACATGGATAGCTTTGCTTTGTCATTAAATTGTGCCAATAAGGGCATTAACGCTCCATAACTAAGGACAAGATCACGACATTTTGGTGAGTCACCAGCAACATTTCCTAATGCCCAAACTGCCTACATAAAGTACTTAAACATAAAGACAAAAACAGCCGAGAAGTAAAATTCAAAGCTAAAGCACAGTGCTATTATATTATATACAACATCTACCTGTTCACGAACATCATCACTAGGAGAACTGAGAAGTCTCACAAAAATGGGAACTGCACCATGATCAATCACGACCTTGGTGTTATCAGATGTTCCGGATGCAATGTTTGTAAGAGCCCAAGCTGCCTCGAACTAGAGATAGGAATAACTCAATGCATCATGCAAAAAAATTAGCAGTTGAACATGAGAAATAAACAAGAAGGACTTATTAGCCCAAATTTAAACCTGAAGCTGAGGGTAATCATCTCTTGCAAGAAACTCAACAAATCGAGCAACAACTCCAGATTGTATTACTTCCTCAATTGGTGGGTTTCGTTCTGTGGAAACAAATTAATTAAAACAGAACCAGCTGAAAGAAAAATTAACACTAGACAGTAATAAGGTCCATTTCAAATTAAATAGCATTAACGAAGATTTTAATTAACTAATTACCTATTGAAAGAAGTTTGCGAAACTGAGTTGTGGCCTCGAGTTGTAGTGTGCCGTCATTTGACCAAACGCCAGCGATCATTTCCGGAAGACTATCCAACTGAAACAATGAAAAATGTAAATACGATAGCACAAAACCGTAGTCAGATTATTCCAACCGGAGCAAACATATCAAATCAAATCAAACTATTCTCATCTCACATTTCTTCACGAATTAAAAATCGATTGTATTGCGATCTACAAGTATAGTTATAGAAAAAAACACTAAACTCCCAAGCCGAATTCGAAATTGAACAATGAGCTAGAACTAGTTTCATGTTTAACAATCAACTATAACAGTGTAACTAATCTCATAAAACTCCAGTAGATCAAAGCTCTACGATATTCCAAAAAGCAGAAGAATCAATCGCAAGCGTGTTTTCACCTTCTTGTCCACCTGCTGAGGGATGTTGACGGTTGGCTGAAACTGCTGTGCTTGTAAACCTTCACGGCGCTTCTTCAGCAAGCTCTCCTCCCTTCGATTCTTCCGGATCTCCACCATGTTGTCCTCCCTCCTCCTCCGCCCCTCCTCCGCGTCCACCGCCACCTTGTACTTGCTCCGCCTGACCTCCGTCCTCGCGTTCGGCCTCAACGACATCGTTTCCGCAATTCAAAAAACCAGACTACCTAGATAAAATTCAATTTTTAGGTATTGAAATATCTTTGATACTGATGAGAGTTAGAGAGAGAAAATAAGGTCCATGAGCTATGGTGGAGTGGGCTGATGAGGTGACCAGTGTTATCAGGTTTCAACGATTAAAAAATGGACATGGCTTTCGGTATATTTACATTAATGCCACATTTGGAAATTCGAAAATTAGTAGTTTGATAGTCCGTTCGCAGCATAAAGTATATCTAGATCAGGACCGTCAACTACAGTGATAGTACACCGACATAAAGAATCGTGTAATCTAATCCGTAACATGCGATTTAAGATTACAAGGTGGGGGCCACCATAGACGTATCCAACGTACATTTGGTAATCGATCAATCAAACTAACAAAAACATGTTTGGCTGCCTAAAAAGTTTGCCCGGACCATCTCCCACCAAAATTTGAAGTAAATTTTACACCATTTTACATCAATTTTTGTACCAAATTAAAAACCATCTCCAACCATTTTCTTCATTTTTTATTCTCAACAGTTTATTTATTTGAAAAATTATTTTTTATTTATTTTACAACTAAATAAATAATTATGTTACATTATTAAAATTTATTATAAAGGCACATAATAATGATGATAATATATTAATCATAATAATAATTATAATATTAATAAAAAGTTATTGTTTTAAAAAATAAATGATACAAATACTCTTAATCAATTTGTTTGGAAAATAAAAACAAAGGGTAAAATTGATTTCGTACTTAGAGTCAAAAACCAACGGAAGCATATTTACAGTATCACTATGAACATTCAATAAACCAAATAGCACCAAGAAATTGATTATTATTAGGGCTCAAAATACACAACACATTGTACCCATCTATACAAAGAAATCGGCCACAAAGAACCTCGAAACCTGAAAGAAATCGCACAAAGCAGCTACTCAATGGTTCGATTTTACACAGTCAATCTATACCAGCTCAACTCTCAATCGAAGGACCACACAGAAAATAATCACACAGATTGGAGATTAAAACCTCTATACCAAGTATTGAAAGATAATCAAGAGAAGAAAACCACGAAGGAAAAAAGAACCCAGAAGCTTATCTCGCACGAAGCAGATAATCGGAATGAAATAGTTCACCCTCAAGTGACCATTCACCTGGTATATAGTCACCGTAGACCAGCCTTGGAATCGAAGGTCCAGAGCAGCACACATGGCAATTTATTGGGCTAAGTTTTGGGCCGACTTTCTTTGAGTTATTGGGCAATGTTTTGATTGAAAAAATGTTTCCAGCAATTTAGGCCAAGCCCCTTTTCATCATTGCCCCAACAGTTGAAATGCAAAAGTCCATAATGACAACACAATCCAACAAATCTCCCCCTTGATGCCAATGTAATAAACAACCAAACACACTAGTTTTCATCAACACCAGCACCAAGACGAACCACACCTATAGAAAACACAAATTCAACCAGTATCAATTCTTAGAATTTGTAAATATGATTTAATTTTGGTAGGATGAAATATTTTTGTTCCCATATTAGTGGGATTGAATTGTCTAGGGATTTTTCAAGCAATATGGACTCATTTTGAACTATATCTCTAATGAAATGCATCCTAACATCTATATGTTTTGTCATATCATGAAAAATTGGGGTTTTACACAAATGAATAACACTTTGACTATCACAATAAACAACAACACGATTATGCAATTCATTTAGTTCACTAAACAAACCTTTAAGTCACAAAGATTCTTTAATAGCTTCAGTAGCAGCTACATACTCAGCTTATGTAGAAAAGTAAATACATATGCAGTTGTTGATTTTCTATTATCCTTATTACTAGCATAATCAGTACCCACATTTTCATTCAACACAACTCTCTCTTTACAAAATTTTAAATGCAAACTTAAATCTGCAGAACCTTTTAAGTATCTTAAAAGTCATTTTAAAGCGATCCAATGTTCAGGACCCAAGTTTGCCATAAACCTACTCAAAATGCTAATAGCATGTGCAACATCATGTCTAGTACACATAACAGATCCAACAACATTATCATAAGGCACTTTTTGCATGTATTTGATATCAGATTCATCACGAGGACATTGTTCTTTACTCAACTTAAATTGACAAGCAAGAAGCAAAGTAACATGCTTAGAATCATGCATAACGAACTTGAAAATCACATTTTTCACATAATTAAATTGTGTTAAAAGAAGAAATTGTTGTGATGTTTCTTTTAGTATCCATTCCTAAGGTTTTCCTAGCATGTCCTAAGTCTTTCATTTCAACTTTTGCACTCAAAGCCTTCTTAATGTCATTTATATCACACATTTTATGTCCAATTAATAACATATCATCAACATACAAAAGTTGGCAAACAATACTAGGTGATTGTTTCAAATCATACAAAGACATATTTAAGAGACACACATGATTAGGCATTTAGAATCAATGAAACATTGTGGTTAAACCATATAAATCGTTTAATCTAAATCACCATGCAAAAAGGTAGTTTTAACATTCATTTGTTCAAGTTCTAAATCATATTGAACAACAAATCAAGCATGACTCTTATAATAGTGTATTTAACAACAAGAGAGAAAATTTCATTCTAATCAATACTAGGTTTTGTTGTAAACCCCTTTGCAACAAGTCTAACACATAATTGTCAAATCTTATATACCATTGCCTAGGTGATTGTTTCAAATCATACAAAGACATATTTAAGAGACACACATGATTAGGCATTTAGAATCAATGAAACATTGTGGTTAAACCATATAAATCGTTTAATCTAAATCACCATGCAAAAGGTAGTTTTAACATCCATTTGTTCAAGTTCTAAATCATATTGAACAACAAAGCAAGCATGACTCTTATAATAGTGTATTTAACAACAAGAGAGAAAATTTCATTCTAATCAATACTAGGTTTTGTTGTAAACCCCTTTGCAACAAATCTAGCTTTAAACCTAAAAGTCTGTTTAGAAGAGTTTCCCTCCTTAATACTATAAATCCACTTATAGTCTACTAAAGACTTATTTTCAGGTTTGGGAATTAATCTCCAAGTGTTATTCTTAACTAGAGACTTCATTTTTTCTTCCATAGCACCTAGCCACTCATGAGACCGTTAACACCTTAAAGTCTCTTCATAAGTTTTAGGCTTCTTAAAAGCTAGGTCTTGATACGACAGAACAACAAATGATTGATAATCACTCATCCTAACAGGTTCCCTTATCTCCCTTCTAGTTCTATCATGGACAAGTTGATAATCACTCAAAGGATCAACTAATTCATTTAATAAGTCATGTTCACTACCTACAATAGGTTCATGCGCACGAGTAACATCATCACTCTCCTCACCAACTCCATTATCAAATTGTTCCCCCTCAACAAGTTCAAGGGAGTAACCTAATTTCACCTGCATCCTTATCTCATTATCCTTTTCACTTTCAGGAACATTACTAGAGACTTTATTAACAAGGCATATCAGCTTCATTAAAAGTCATAGTCCTACTGATTATCATCTTAAAACCTTTATCATCTCTAGCCCAAAGTCTATATCATTTAACTCCTTTATGATATCCCATGAAAACACATTTTTGAGATCTAGGCTCAATTTGCCTAGACTTTGGTAAGAATATGCAACACACCCAAATGTTCTTAAAATAGTATAATCAGATAGTTTCCCTAACCATACATCTTGAGGTGTCTTACTATCTAAATCACGGTAATAAGTCATATTCACTATATACACTATTGTCATAACAGTCTCACCCCAAAGGACTTTATGAACTTCAGAACTCATTCCTATTAGCCTTAAGCTCTAATTCTTCACTTCTTAAAGATTTAATCACTATCTCATGAGTTAAAGTATCTTTACTATACTTAATAGCGGACTTAACATCCTTATACACTTTAGGTATAACATTCAAAATGATAACAACTTTCTACTTTTCAAGAACTTTATTCCCAGCATTAGTAATATCTTGAACTAATTTATTAAAAGTATTAAGATTATCATCTAAATATTTAGACATATCAATTTTAAAGCTAAAGAACCTTTCAAGAAGGAAGAGTTTATTATGAAGACTCTTAGACATATATTGTTCTTCTAATTTGTCCCACAAAGCCTTAGCATTGTCAAGTTTTTCAATTTTTCTTAACACTTGATCAGAAAAATGAAGAATTATAGAGGTATAAATAAGTTCATCATATTTAAGTTTTTGATCATCAGTCATAGTAGCAGGAAATTCACTAGTTATAGCTTTAGAGACTTTCTGTTGAACTAAGACCCCTTTCATTTTTGCTGCCAAATGGGGAAATCTCATTTTCCATTAAAAACTCCAAGTTCAAATGTTGTAGTTGTTTTTTGAAGTTTAAAATCAACACAAAAAAAGGTATTTGAGGTCATAGTTTAACAGAAAGTCAGGAAACAAATATTTAAAAAACAAATAATTGAATAACACACAAGTCTCAGTGTAACACCAAAACTTGGATGAGATATCAATTTTAACCACCGACTAACAACACAGTGAATACACGTGAAAAATCAAGCAGTGATGATAAGAAGACTAAGAACCACGGTGAAACAACACAAAGTTAACGGAGATATTAAAGCCAACTTAACAATCACAATAATTCACTAATTTATGCCACAGTATATTAAACAGATTAATATATAAATTTATCCAATACCTGATGTTAGAATTCACCAAGACTCCATAAGGTTCATGACCCCAGGTCAAAGCTCAATTCTCAAACACCAGGAAGGAAGAAGAATTTACATGGAGAAAACTGGGGGAAAGATTAAGAGTACTCAAGATCAAAGAAAATATGATAAACGAGGGGGTTACGGAAGTGTCACCAAGCTGGTTCAAAGAACCGCACCAAGAAGAAACTCCAGGGACTCTGCAGGAATCCTAGCTTGCACCATACCCGTTCACCAAGAACTGGATTCCCTCAAAAGAACACAAACAAGAAAACCAAGATTAGTAGCAAAATCGAAAAACTAGGGTTTTACCAATTTAGTTCGATAACCAGATGTCGCTTGAAAAATTAATTTTCCAGTGGCAATCACTCGATTGAAGATACTTTACGGACTCACACACGCTCTGATACCACTTGTAGAGTCAAAAACCAACGGAAGTAGATTTACTGTATCACTATGAACATTCAATAAACCAAAATGCACCAAGGAATTAATTATTATTATTAGGGCTCAGAATACAGAACACATTGTACCCGTCTGTACAAAGAAATCAGCCACAAATAACCTCAAAACCCTAAAGAAATTGCACAAAGCAGCTACTCAAGGGTTGGATTTTACACAGCCAATCTATACCAGCTCAACTCTCAATCAAAGGACCACACATGAGACAATCACAAAGATTTAAGATTAAAACTAGATGTTATTCATACACCAAGTATTAAAAGAGAATCAAGAGAAGAAAACAGCGAAGGAAAAAAGAACCCAGAAGCTTCTCTCACGAAGCAGATAAACAGAATGAAATAATTCACCCTCAAGTGACCATTTAGCTGGTATATAAGCACTTCATAGTCACCGTAGACCAGCCTTGGAATCTAAGGTCCAGAGCAGCACACATCGCAATTTATTGTGCTGGATTTTGGGCAGACTTTTTTTGAGTTATTGGGCAATGTTTTGATTGAAAAAATGTTTCTAGCAATTTAGGCCAAGCCCGTTTTCATCATTGCCCCAACAATTGAAATGCAAAAGTCCAAAATGGCATCACAATCCAACACGTACCATTCGGTGCAAAATGGTGCAAAGTGAATAGTGTTGCATTGGAGAAGTTTTGCACCATTTTTTGGTGCATCTTGATGTTTTGGTATCTCGTTTGGAGCTCTGCTTGAAAGTTTGGAGGCATTTGAAAGGTTCTATTTTCAATCATTTTTATTATTGATTTTTAAAATAGTAAAATTCATGATTGAGAGTTTATTATTCAACGGTTTCTAAATTTTTTTAGAAAATAAAATCATATTTGTCCATATATACAAAAAAAATAGATATGGATAAAATAATATTAAGCTCCCGTTTGATTCCATGTGAAACAAAATTCTTTAATTTTCATACTCAGGTGCTAATTGATAATCATTGTTCCAAAATTTTTTTATACATACTCATTTTCAATCATACATTCACGTAATAAAATATTCAGCGCATAAATTTAAATTTTTTCCTACTTTGTAATCACACATTATCCTAAAAATCATTATTCAAAACTTTATTTTCTCGAATAATGGTTGTCAAACAATGACTCATTTTCAATTACATGTTTACGTAATAAATTTTTTTTTACATAAACTTAATTTTTTTTTAATTTATAGACATATATTTTCCAAAAAAATTACAATTCAAAACATCATTTTTCCCCCAAAATAATGCCCACCAAAGAGGGCTAAATAAATGTGTGTGCCACTTATTTAAATTTCAATCTATAATTTTTTGTATAATTTTTTAGTTATAAGTGATATTTTATTCATAAGTAATTTTTTCATACAAGTTAATTTTAACTTAAAATTGAAATATTTACTTATAATAATTTTTTAAATTATAAGTAAATATTACTTATAAGTAAATTTTATACCTGTAAGTTAATTTTTGTACTTATAAGTAATCTTTTGACACGAGAACTTTTAGTTATACCTTTTTTATATTATATAAGTGAAATTTTATTTTATTAGTAGTATTTTTTTTTTTACTTTATAAGCAATTTATACATAAATGTGAATTATTATATATAAGTATATTTTTTAGTAAATAATTTTTTTAGTTATAAAGTAAATCTTTTAGTTATAAGCAATTTTTTTTTTATGTATAATTGCTTTTTTTCCTTGTAAAATAATTATTTTAGAGAGTTAAAAATTGAAAGAAAATTTTAAAAATGATAAAAAAAAAAATCATTGATTTGGTTTGTTGGAAAATATGACTTAAATTACATCATACTGATTTTGGATCATTTTTAAACTTAAGAAGTAACAAGCACTGACTTTCACAACATCCCATAAACGGTCCCACCTACAAAAAAGTCAAACAAGTTAAAAAAAAATCTCAAGCAGGCTTTTAGTATTTGTTTGATTTTGATTATTTGAAAATCACCGTTCTTTACACTTATTTCAGCCATATTTATTTTAAAAACTATCTTTGACATTTTTTTTCATATTTTTAACTACACATTCACCGAAGTCATTTCTCAAAAAATCTTTATCAAACAAGCAATTAAAATTTAATAAAGTGCATGTGTGGGAGTGATTTTTTAAATCACTGTTGTCCACTCATTTTAAATCATATACTCTTTTTGAAAAAAATATTTTTTATGTTTACTTTTACATATTATTTAACCACACATTTTCCAAACAATCACTTTATAAAAATCCCTCCCACACAAGGTTTCACGGGGTGCCTTTCTTCTTGACACAGAAATGGACACCGTACGACAGT
>CAIGRP010046737.1:0-13307 GCA_903798385.1 Fraxinus cuspidata
CATTAATTCGTCAATATTTCAATTGTGTGTCAAAGTGCAAAACTAGGTTTAAAAATATTATTACTTAGGAATTCGTGATCCTAATATATTCATCATACATTCGAAAACTCCAACTTACATTTAACGCCGTTTGCATTTAATTTAGTTAAATCATTTTTACTCACATACTTAGCATTGTTTTAGTTATAATTTCACCACAACAAAACGTAATTCTACTCTAGTTTTCGGTTAAGGTCAAGGTAATAGGAATTGACCTAATCAATCTTCGTGGGACGATAGTTGGACTCAAAAAGTCCATTTTATTACTTATTAACGAATCGTATATTTGCGGTGATTTTAATTCGAAATATATTCTTGTGAACAAATTTTGGACGCCATTGTAGGGGATTGAGTTTTAGTTTGGTTTTATTTACTTTGACACTAATTCGGACTTCTATGTGTATTCTTGTATTATTATTTTCGTTTCATTTTATTTTTTATTTTTTTCTTTATTTTTTTAGGATATCTAAGAGAACAAAAATATCAGGATAAAAAATGGTTGTGGTTTATTTCAACAAAATGTTTGTATGTGACTTTATTATGAGACAACAACAATGGTAGCTCAAGAAATTGATGAGGGATATATGCTTGTGAGAGATTTCATTACAGGACAACGACTACGAGATATAATACAGAAGGTGAAATTGATGAACTGTCCTGAGTGACTTACCCATTGCATTATTTCTCTCACCACGATTTGATGTGAGTGATTTTCCTATGGGATTATTTCTTTCACGATTATTAATGAATATCAATTAAGGAAATCGAATACATCAGACTTCCAACAAATTCAACAAGAGGAGGAGACTTTCATGAAGATGTCATTATTTCTTTGCCAAAAGTTTTGGATACAAACATTGAACTCGAGAAAATTTCAATTAAAGTAGAATGACATGAGAAGATCAAAAGATTAATTATAATGGACGAAAAAAAGAAGTAGCATTCAAAGAAAAGGAAATTAGCAGGCAATCCATCGACATTCTCGTTTACCAAAAAATGGAGTTTGTGATTAAACCTTACGAGGAGATTGAGGTGTACATTGTTGAATTCAAAATGGATAATGAGAGGAAGTTATACTATTTGACGAAGGACAAGATTAAAATTTGGAAGAAAGTAGCAATAGGGAACAAAGTCAAATTAAGCAAGCTAATCAAGACCTCCAAAACCATATTCAAAGTGTCGTGATACACTTGTACAAAAGTTGAGCTACAGACTATAAACAAGTGCTTGTTAGGAGGCAGCTCAATACTTTTATCCCTTTAATTTATTCTGCTTTTTAGATTTAGAATAATTTAAGATAATTTGGATTAGTTTTTTTATTATTCAATTTTAGGGACTCGTCATCCATACAATGTTTTCCCTTAGATCTTCGATATGTTAGTGATTTATTAAATATTAGAGCTATGTAACACTTGTTCCTGTAATTTGATCTTAATGCTTTATTTGACTGTATTGCGCAGGAACATAATATCGCAGAACACTCAAACCAACCAAACCAAAGAACTAACGGGAATAATAGTGAGCTAGCCACTGGATTACAAGTCATATGAGGGAAGTCTTTTTCTTCTTGTTCTTCCCCACCCCTTTATATGTATATTTATGATTTAAGACATTAATGACAATGTCTAGTTTAAATTTGGGTGTGGAAAACATGAGTTTTTATTTTTATTATTTATATTTTTTTTGTTTTCATTTTTTGTGTATTTGTGTCATTCTTATGTTTGTGTGTTTTTATTGCATTATTCTAGCTATATCAAAAAAAATAATTTTAAAAAAAAATTAAAATATTTTTTCTTTGTGTGCTTGTGTGAGTTAGTTGGTATGATTGATAAAGAAAAATATATTGAATAGTTAATTAATTTATGAACAGTGAATAAGTTACATATTTAGATTAATTTTTGCTTTTTCTTGTAAAATAGTATATTTATTGAGCACATGAATTAAGTTAAGCATTATGTAGGAATGAGTTGATTTCATAATTGGATAGGTTTAAATAATGGATCATAGATGCTAAATCTAAAATCACTAAATTTTACTTCTTTAGACCAAATTTATAATAGTTTGGGGGATTTCACTATTGTAGGAAGATGTTGAGATAAATGAGGATTCCATGTGTGAAATTAAAAATCTTGTGTGGATTGTCTAAAATCAATAGGATACAAATGGATAAAAATTTCAAGTTAAAGGTCATTTTACTTGGATATGTGTTTAATAATGGACATTGCACTAATCAAAGCATAAAAAATACATTTTATTTGAAAATTTCTCTTCATAACCTTTATGATCAATTATTAAGTCTATAAGGATGTTAAACCCTGTTGCCCTAAAGTCAACTAACTTGAAAGTCATCGGCCTAAAAATTGTTACATGAGTCATTTAGAAATTTTAAGGGAAATTATGTTGCAAATAAAGGGAAAAAAAGGTGCATAAAATGGAAGACGCACCAAATACCTTGGTTATGTCTCAAACAATTGTTTAAAAAAATTTGACTTTTGATAAGAAATTGTTAGCCTAATTAAGTCCTAAATATTGAAACAATCAAACTTAATGGAGAATCCTTATTTATTGACACAGTGACTTGCAATTAGTGAGATTTACCTAAATTAGAGAGGTGTGGATAGTATAAAATTCAACCTTAGTTCACACATCGATTTTACATTCGAAAAGTAGATTTTAATTTATGTATTGTGATTTTGAAGATGAGCATAGATCTGATATATGATTTCAATTTTGAGATAAAAAGACAGGTTCACTAGATATATTTTTTTTTCTTTATTTGATTGATGGGCCTCCAATTAGGTAATTAACATTGTATGTTTATTAAGTTTTAGTTTTGTTTGAGGACAAACAAAGAACAAGTTTAGGGTGTGATAAGTGTAGTTTCTACACTTATTCAAGGTCCTAAATGATGATATTTTATTATTCTTTGGATAAAATACTATCTAACTTTTGTTATATTTCATTTTATAGGTAAAACTCAATGTTTGATAAAGAATTGGAGAAAAGAATGCAAAAATAGTGAAAAATGGTTTAATTGTATCAAATACAAAGTTCGGGGACTGAAATGCAAATACTCAAAAGATACATCGAACTTCACGATGAAGATTTGAGAGTGTTAGGCATCAATTGGATGAGGAAAGAAGCGAAAGGGATAAAATGTAATTCAAGTACTATCACATATCAACTTCCTGCCAAAAAAGTTATGCTTTGGATTTTCAGTCTCACTTGGAGACCCATTTTTGGTATAGGAAATGTTCGAATTGAAAAAATTATACTAGCCCTTTGAGTTATCTTTCTAACGTATTTTGAATCACCTCAATCGGATAGCGGGAGAGAAATATATGACCAAAATACTGAAAGCTGTATGGTGGGAAAAAAACGTATACCTATGCGGCCGCATAAGTCTAATTTGATGCGACCGCATAGTGCATTCCAGGGTCAAAATTGATGGTGCAATCGGTTATAAGGTCCAATTTGATGTGACCGCATAATGCATTCCAGGGCCAAAATTGATGGTTGGACATCCTTTTATGCAAACGCTTCGCATGGTACAAATTTTTGGCGAGATTTTGTTTCCTTTTTCAACTGAAACTCTATTTTGGTAATAAGATTTTAGGCATCCTATATATACAAACTCAACCAGAACATGGGAGAGACCTTCTTTTGACCTAAAAAACATATGCATAAGGGTTTCGAGAGGAGAAAAAGAGGAATAACCCGAAGAATAACACCACAAAGCGAAGATTAAAGTCAAGAATTGAATTGGTGACGTCGTTTCTTCATTGTTTTTTTAATTTTCTTCTTTCCATCATGTTAGGATGGGTTAATTCTGTACTAGGGAACAATGAATTACGTAATATGATTTTTATTTTTTAGTTCTACATTTTTGACAATAAAAACACGTTTTGACTATTTGAATGGTTGATATGGATTTATTTTCTCCACTATTATTGTGCACATTTATTGTGAGTGTGATTATCTATTTCATGCATTCAAAAAAAGGGAAATAGGTTCAGCATGGTATAAATCATCATAAGGTCTGATAGGTGATAAAAATATACAGCTATCCTATATAAATCTTTAAGTGTTCACAAAAACTCATGCACTTATGTTCGCATCCGTCATAGAGATATAGTCGGATCACATATGAGAATATAATTGATTTTACTCGAGAGAGACTGTTAAATAATATAGGGACATTAATTCGTCAATATTTCAATCTGTGTCAAAGTGCAAAACTAAGTTTAAAAAGATTATTACTTAGGAATTCGTGATCCTAGTACATTCATCATACATTCGAAAACTTCAACTTACATTTAACGTCGTTTGCATTTAATTTAATTTAATTATTTTACTCACATACTTAGCATTGTTTTAGTTATAATTTAATCAGAACAATACGTCATTCTATTCTAATTTCGGTTAAGGTAATAGAAATTGAACTAATCAATCTTCGTGGGACGATAGTTGGACTCAAAAAGTCCATTTTATTACTTGTTAATGAATCGTACACTTACGATGATTTTAATTCGAAATATATTATCGTGAATACTTAACATAATAAAGGGTAAGTTCATGCAAATGATGGAAGAAATGGTCATATACATATTGCTTCACAGTAAGTTGGTCAGAATATGCGAGAGAAAAACATATCGAAGTATGTGATATTTGTTTTTTAGCTAGTGAATGAAGAAATATCTATGTTTAAGGTGTACAAAGTATTTGGTACATATGGAAGCATAATTCCTAATGAATTGTGGCATTATATTTGTAGCTTTCACGTGTACAAAATAATTTTATTTTCACTTTTTTTTTTGTTGGCGTAGGAACCCGCAGCCGCTACCCCTCCAACGGAGGCCCGACCACCCCGAAGGGGCGGAGTCCCGAACACTGTAAGTCGCACTAGGTAAACCCCGCTCATGTACAGAAGCCCGCAAACCACACAAGAGAGGTAAACCACGTTAGGCAAGCCTGATGCGACGGGCTCGACTTAGAAAGTGTTGGCAGGGGATTCGAACTCATGACATTTGGTCTCCACGTTAGTCTGCTCTACCAACTCGACCACCCCCGAAGGGGTTTATTTTCACTTTCTTATTGATTATAAGGATTGGAGCTTCAGTTTAATGCAGCTATGCCTCTAATTGTTAGGATTTTACCAATTTCAATAGTGCATTGAAGTCTAATGACTTCATTGATGAATTTCTTATGTTGTTTTGTCATGTCAGATGTCTAAATAACTTTTGTAACACATGGTATTGAATTTTGTAAACTGGTTATGCTTCCTTTTACAAACGTATTTACTTTCTAGAAATATCAACAGATTTTGCATCTTGGGAGGGCAAGAACAATCACATTATAATTTACTTATTTATATTCATTTATGCAACTTTTTTCATTTTTCGAAGTCAAAAAACTTAAAATCGAGTTAATTGAATTTATTTGTGCTGCTCAATTATCAACAAAAGCAAACACTTTCTACTGGATGATAACCTCAACATGATTTTCTCATTTATTATACATAGTTTGAACTGAATGAAAATTCTGCCAATTATTTTCACATTTATTACTTCTGTTACGCCTCCAATCCGAGGCTCCATGAGAAGTTGTCACGTGGACACGTGGCAGACGGACCCACGTGGCAAAAAGTATCATGAAAGCTCACAAGGTTGAAGCAAGGACACGGAAATAAAGCCCTTACTAGATGGCCGAAGTGCTTGATGGAACAAACCCTAAGCCGAGGCGCTAGCTAGCTCGCTGATGAAGAAATAGATAAGTACCGAGGTTCTTCCTTTCGGAGAACCAGAACCACCTCCAAGGACTTATCCGATGCTCTCAAGTTCATCTGAAGTTCAAGATGTCGAAGTTGTTTCCAATATTAGATTCGGAGATCTCTTAAAAGTGATTGATGTAACACATGTAATAAAGTTTGTCAATATGTCAGTCTATTGTATTTGGCGGCTGACCCATTATCAATGCATTTATTGTATGAATAGACAATGATGTGAATCTTTAGTAAGAGAGATGAGACAACGTGGTTTAGATCCAACGGTCACCACGTCGGCCAGGGTAGTATAAGTAGATCCTCTTTGTAATTAAAGGGGGGTTGGATAATTGATTGAGAAAAGAACAATCAGATATTCATAAGATACACTTGAAAAGGAAAATACACGAATATTCATCTATCCTTCCACATATTCCAGTTGGATGTTACATATATTGGTTTGACTTCACTTTGATAATCGTTGTTAGTGCGATTGTTCTTGTTCCACCCGTCGGAGCCTGAACATATTTTTGTCTTGCGTCGTAAAGCACCTCCCGCGTTCAGTTCTATCCTGTTATCGTCGTCATTCCGGTAAAAACGCGCCGGAATCGTGCTTGACCTGACGTGAGTGGGTCCGGCATCTGTTAATTCATTTTTTAGGGTCAAGAACTTCAGCATTTACTAACTATTGTAATGTAAGACGTAATTGACATGTCTTATCCAATGCATTTACAGTCAAGACATAATGGAGTAAACAAGATCAAGAAGAGAAAGTTCTTTAAGATTTGTAAAAAGAAAAATGATCCCAAATCAAAGACGCTACGTTTACCTAACCCAATGATGGGATTTTGTGTACCATCGATGTATCCTAAGAATATTAGTCAATATCCTCCTAATTCATCTCATTTATCAATGGAAGCAAACTTTATCTATCTAGTAATGACCTCAAGGTTATTTTGTCATTTGTTATACGAATGTTAAAAGTCAAAGAAACTATGATAAATATGTTCAAATTTACCGCTCTAGCAATTAGTAACTATTGTAGTTTTCGATGTAACTGACATTCCTACTTCATGGCTTCACAATCAAGGTATAATGAAGTTAGCAAGATGATGAAGAGAGAGTTCATTGAGATTTGTTTAAAAAAATGATCACGAGTCGGAGACGCTACTTTGGCTTAATGTAATGATAGGTAAACCTTATGGTAGCTAAGTCGGAAAGAATATTAATTGGTCTTCTCATGATTCAGCTTAATTAATAATGGAAACAGACATTTTTCTACTGAATGATGACCTCGAGGTTATTTTCTCGTTTATTATACCAATTTAAAACTCAATAAAAACTCTTCCAATTATTTTCACATTTATATGTTTCAACATTTAGTAAATATTGTATTTTCAAACGTAAGTGACATGTTTTATGCCACGCCTTCACAGCCATATATAATGGAGTTAGCAAGATTAAGAAAAGAAAGTTAATTGAGATTGTAAAAGAAAATATGATCTTGAAACGGAGATGATATACCTGCCTAACCCAGTGATAGGTCTTGGTGTACCATTGATGCAGCCTAAGAATATTAATAGATATGTTCCTTATTTAGCTCAATTATTAACGGAAGCAGACGTTCTTCTACCGAATGATGACCTCAAGGTTATTTTCTCTTTATTAGACAACTTTAAAACTCAATAGAAACTTTGGCAATATTCTCACATTTACTGCTTCAACATTTATTGACTATTGTATTTTCAAATGTAACTGACATATTATATTCCATACCTTCATAGCCAAGATAATTGAGTTATCAGGAATAGAGTTTTTTAAGATTTGTAAAAAGAAAAAAAATGCTCCTGAAGCAGAGATGATACGCTTACATAACACAATGATGGGATTTGGTGTAATAATAGAGTTAGCAAGATCAAGAAGAAAAAGTTCTTGGAGATTTGTAAAAAGAAAAAAAAAAATCTCGAGACAAAGACGATAAACCTACCTAACCCAATTGTAGGATTTGGTGTATCATCAATGCAACCCAAGTATATTAATTGATTTGTTCTTTATTCAGCTCCATTATCAACAGAAGCAAATATTTTTCTACCGGATGATGACCTCAAGGTTATTTTCTCATTTATCATACAACTTCAAAGCTCAATAAAAAACTATGGCAAATATTTTCACATTTACTGATTCAACCTTTATTAACTATTGTATTCTCAAATGTAACTGGCGTGTTCTATCGCATGCTTTCACAGCCAAGATATAATGAAGTCAGCAAGATTAAGAAGAGAAAGTAATTTGAAATTTGTAAGTAGAAAAATGATTTTGAGAGAGTGACGATATGCTTGCCTTACCCAATAATAGGATTAGATATACCCTCGATGCAACCTGAGAATATCGATTGATTGCTCTAATTGTATATAGATAATATAATCAATTAAACATTTGAAAAATCAAAACTTCACATTTGTTTCTATTGCATTATTTCTCTTCGAATAAGTATATTTTTGTTAGTTATCTTATGGAATGTCTCTATAATCGTTTGATGATGAAATTCAATATCAGATCGCTTTAAAATTTTTATTAATAGAGATAATAATATTTTTGCATTCGGTTGAGTACCATAAACTTGTAGCCAGTATTCTTTAATCTCGTATAACCTAATTTCTTTTGTTATAACAATCATATCTTAATTATCTTATTCTCAACTAATTGCTCTTCTATAAAACTTATATCATCCCAGGATTTGTTGTGCCTGTCTTGCCTTTCTTTATTGGTGGTACGTACGTGTAGATGGGGGTATGATGTAATTAATTTCACTGTGAACAATCTAAAATCAGTTCCACATGCCATTTATGCTCTTTAGAACTTTTTAACCATTTGCCTTATTCACTGCATTAAATTCTTTTCCTTACTACAAACAATATTAGAAACCTACACAGACTATATGATTAACGCGAATAAGAATAAAAATTAAAATTAAAATAGTATTAAAAATGTCATCGCATGTGCCAATAGCTAGTATATATATAGACAAGAATTACCCTATGTATGGTATGAATTAAAATTCAGATTTTAATTTAAGTTAAAATCAACAATTAATTTTAAGCACATATTTCATGGGTCTCATAACTTTCAATAACACATTTATCAATTTTTTATCAAAATCTATTAAAAATGTAATTTTAATCCATACCAAACAAGAGTTCAATAACTTATTTTTCAAATTTTACAGGAAAGGGCCCATAAGCTTTTAACCCTAGCCCCTATCCAACCCATGAAAGTAATAGGTAGGCCCAGCTTGGTCCGAAGCCCCAAGTCCTATAAAATCCGGGCCATGATCATGCTAACGGTGGGCGATTTGAGCCCATTGCCACATCTAATGTTAGGCAATGTTTTTAAAAAGGTGCTTAATAGCACAAAACGTCCCTAAGTTTGACACTTCTTGCGAAGAAGTCCTTACGTTTTATTTTTTTGCATTTCCGTCCTTATTTCAACGTTTCATTACTGATAACATCCTTTTTCACCATTTTAACATAAATGACCAATATACCCTTCTATTTAAATAAAAAAAAGAAAAATAAAGAACAAATTGCAATCTTACTCGATTTTAAAAAATTTTAGTACAAATGAATCCAAATAAATTATTAAATATTAAAAATAATTCTTCTCCTCCACCACCACCACCACAAGAAATCTTTCCCCATTCTTAACTAAAACACATCTCCTAGAACACTCAAAAATCTTATCTTTAACCGTATGTCAGAAGAAATTGGAAAAGAAAAATAAATAATCTTATCTTTCTCCCTCAACCTCCTCCACCACCACCACAAGAAATCTTTACCCATTCTTAACTAAAACACATATCCGAGAACACTCAAAAATCTTATCTTTAACCGTATGTCAGAAACAATTGGAGAAGAAAAATAAATAATGATATGATTTTATCAAGAATCCATCAATGGGTTTGCCGATAATTACCTTTTATTTTGTTCATGTTTGTCTACTCATTTTAACAATTCTTGAGCTCACCCCAGTATCCAAATTTGCACCTGACTACACCAAATTTAGTGTACAAGGCTTGTGCCAAGCAAGATCTGACAGATCCAACAGGGGTTTACTCACAAGCACTCTCCGCCCTTTTTGACACCCTTATTGCCCAATCCTCCAAGGCCAAATTTTACAAAACCACCACTGGAAGTGGCTAAACCACCATTAATGGCCTTTTTCAATGCAGAGGGGACCTGTTTGGGGTTTTACTAATATCCCCAGTCATATTGGGAAGAATAAAGGTTCTCAACCTCCAAGTACTTTGAATTCTGCTCAGAGAAAGCAGCAAATTTTGCTACAGCAAGCATTACCCCCGGTGGTACTTAATAACAGGGGTGAGCATGTGTTGTGTTGGGTCGGTTTTTTGCTCAACCCAAACTCAACCTAACGTGATTGGTTTAATCATAATTTAATCCAACTCAACCTGTATAAATGTTGAAATCCAACCAAACCCAATCAAGTATCGGTCGGGTCGGGTTGAGTTAGTTGGTTTGGGATAACTTGTCAATAAAGACTAAAGTAGGAGGCTCGGGTTTGGAAAATTTATAATTGACTCGTGACTCATATAATATTAGGTCTCTATAGTTGCAATGAACAAAAAATTTGAATTATTTTGGCACTTCATGCCCGAAAATGTTACATGGACGAATTGATATTAAATAATATGAAGCCAATAAATATTTTTGGCAATTAAAATGTTTCGTGTTGAATGTGTATTAGCTTATAATATTTTTCGTTAAATGCATTCTATCCAAATCTTATAATATTATTCTAATAGTTTCCAAATAACATCATAACACTTGTAAAGTTCATAAATATAGTCGGGTTGGGATGGGCAGGTTTATTTGATTTTTATGAGTTAACTCATAACTCGACCCGATCTAACCTGCATACACAACCAACCTACCCAGCCCGTGTAAAAACAACAAAAAAATCGACCCAAACCAGTCGGGTTAGTTCAGTTTGGGCAATGTTGACGAGTTCGATCGGATTTTGTCAACCCCTACTTGATAATATACTTGTATAGTGCTCTCCTCCCAATTTCACTGCCATTTACATTTCTTGTTTTCTAGAATTCTGGGAATATTTTGTTGAATTTAATTTCTTGTTCAGGGACCTGCTTTTATCTTTCCACTAAATCAGCAACAGGCGGCTGTGGTGGTCGCCTTTGCTCGACCCGCTACTGCAAAGCCTCCTACCACAATGGGCAGTGTAGCTTCACCTAACATCTTCAATTTTGCAGCTGCTAGATTTCTCAAATCTCCGGGATGGAAATGATGTACAAGACTTGCAGTGGAAAGAATGTAGGAGGGGCTGGATATGAGGAAAAAAGAGATAGTGCATTTTCTTCACTTGCAATTTCTATCATAACATAAGTATTTGGGGGTTGATGGCAACTGTTTGTGGTGTGAGCTTTGGTGGTTTTGGCGGCAACGGTGGTGGTGGTGGTGGAGGTGGAGGAGAAGGCTGAAGGAGGGATAGAAGAAGAAGAGGAGAGAGAAACGGTTTTTATTTTTATTTTTGGTTATTTTTAATATTTAATAATTTATTTGGACTCATTTGCAATTTTAAAAAAATTTTAGGAGTAAGATTGCAATTTATTCTTTATTTTCTTCTCTTTTTTTGTTTTATTTAAATCGAAGGGTATATTGATCATTTTACATTAAAAAATTATGAAAATTGATATTTTCCGCAATGAGACGTTGAAATAAGGACGAAAATGCAAAAAATTGAAACATATGGACGTTTTCCTCAAGAAGTGTCAAACGTAGAAACGTTTTGTGCTATTAAGTCATAAAAAGCGTAAAGTGCACCAATGTATGAAGGCCAGGTTCCAGTCTAGACGAACCTAGGCAAGGCCTAGGTGTAAAAAAGCATAAAATAATATTTTCTTATTTTACTATTATTTTAGATTTTTAAATCAATCTAAAAATCAATTAATAATTTATAAAAAAAAAGCGTAAAAAAAAAGTATGCCTTGGTGCGAAAAAAATTAAAATTATATAAAAGCAAAAATAAAAAATAAAAACAATAATAATAAAAAAGAGTGAAAAGCGTGAGGCTAGTATTTTGCATTAGACATCTCGGCGCTTTTAGAACAATGATTTTAAGTAAGGATTTTCATATCTAATTACACGTCTCGCCTCGCCTCGCGGTAGACGCCTAGACGCTTTTTAAAACTAGTATTTTAGGTAAGGATTTACGTTTCTAATTACCTATACAGGGACATAAGTTTTGATATTATTTCCTATCTAGTTTATATCGTAATACAACAAAAGAAATAAACTAGCAATGATTTTTGAGTCACAAAAAGTGATGATCCTGGGCCATGAAGGGAATTAGGGACCAATTAAGACTTGGAATTTGAACCCCTTCGACAATAAATTAAATAGGAGTCGATGTATATCTGGAATTTAATAATGCTACATGTATAGGCTATGAACTAAAAGTGCAAGAGGCTAGAATACATTTTTGAAAATGTTTACAAACGATTTAAATTACAAATAAATAGGAATAAGTGGTGAATAATTTGTTGGATTGTGATGCCATTTGTGACACTTTCTTCCAACTAATGGGGCAATAATGAATTGGGCTTTGGAACAGGCCCAAAATCTCAGCCCATTAGTCTTACCACATTGAGCTGCTCTGGATCGTCGATCTTCATGGTTGATCTAACGGCTGATACTTGATATTATATATACCAGTTGAAACGTCATTTTAACCCTAACTTTCATTTTTATTCTCTCGTTCGTCTGTGAGGCTTCTTGGGTTTTCTGTTCTTCGTGTTTTCTCTTCTTATTCCTGAATAATACTTTGTGTATGGATTGTAACCTCTGGTTTTAATCTTCAATCTGTGTGATTGGTATCATTGTGGTTCCTTAGAGAGAGATTTCACAGTTGGTTCTTGGTCGTGGAGTCTTCGAGCCATTGAGTAACCTTTGTGGTATTATATTAGGGGTTTGGTGTATTTTGATGTCGTTTCTTTGTGCAAAAGGTACATTGTGTATTCTGAGCCCTCAATGAATAAATATTACATTTCTCAGATTTGTGCGATGTTGTCTCTGTGAATTCTGATTCTATTTAGCTTCTGTTGATCTTTTTCCTTACATAATTAATAGTACTTACGAATTCTGTCAATATGTAAAAAAATAGTTTGAATGATTATAAATAATTTATAAATATTAGACAAACATGAGCTTTGTCATAAAGTAACCAGCAAGGCGTGTTAAAATTTTCTATGATATCATTATATCACTTCTGAGTTTTAACTGAGAATCCACACAATATAATATATTTTTACACTTTCACAATTTCTCATTAAGATGAGAGAACTTAAAGTACACAATGATACGTGCATACTCTTTTTTCCCAAAATAAGAGTGATGATATTTATTATCATGATGATAAGAAATATGTGATATGACAATCCATTATTCTCACATCTCTCTCTTCCCATTCTCTCGCA
>CAIGRP010046741.1:0-12211 GCA_903798385.1 Fraxinus cuspidata
TTTGCACAATCAAACACACCCTTAGCAAAGTCCTAAATTAAAATATTAAAGATATAATTTTAACACTTTTATGTCCAACTTGACATGTCACACGAACAATTAAATGGAATATAATTTACTTTATATTGTGCAGGGGATTCTGCAGGAGCATTTACTTTATAAATAATGATACAAATGGATTAATTAATTAGCTTTTACGCGGAGAAACATAAATTTCTCTTCAAGCTTTCAACTTAATTATTAATTAACTTTTACGCGGAGGAATATAACTTTTTATTCACTTTTCCAAGAAGTTGCCGTCTACACAACTTCATAACACAATTATAGAATCGATTTCCTATAAAAACTTCTCACGATTGATTTGAGAAAGAGAACCGTAAATATGATTCTCTAAATGTATGATTATTTCAGATAATCATAAATAAGATCCTCTTGTCACGTCAGTGAGGAGTTTTTATCATATCTGCAACACAACTATTTAGAGTGTGTTTGATGCATATTAAAACGAGAGAATGCATTTTTTTAAGTGATGTGATGGGGAATATGTGGTTGAAAAAGAAAGAAAAATTATTGATGTGATGGAAAATATTATTTTATTAAAGAATGTGTGGTTGAAAATGAGTAGAAGAATGAGAATTAAAAAAATAATATGACTCAAACATGGGCTTAAAATTGGAACCTTGAGATATTATTCAATAGGGGGGATATAATTTGTTAGAATGATACATGTTTTAAAATAAATATTTATAAAAATATATTAAAACGAGAATTTTAATTTTCAAGATTTCTTTATTTTTTTTCAAA
Organism: Fraxinus cuspidata; assembly: GCA_903798385.1. Lineage (NCBI taxonomy): Eukaryota > Viridiplantae > Streptophyta > Magnoliopsida > Lamiales > Oleaceae > Fraxinus > Fraxinus cuspidata. The sequence goes on from CAIGRP010046741.1 coordinate 805, forward strand.
ATTATGTATTTAGAATCTCGCTGTACAATGATATAGTGGATTTCAAAAACAAATAATGAAAATATTTATATAACTTGATATATAGAGATGAAGTATTGCGAAAGAAAGAAAGTTGATACCAATCATCAATCGACTTAAAATGTATTGTCATTGGTTTGATGTCCATCCAATAATTTGTTTATTTTAACCCTTTGTCCTTTAGAAATGGCATGAATTACGATAAAAAATAATGCATTTTCCTAAAATTATAGTTTGATCGAATTGAGTACCGTCTAATAAAAATTGGAATGGAAGGTTCGAGCTCCTTAGAGCGATGAACACGATGACCCTTTTCCTATCACTCTTCTCTTACTCGTGTAGATTTTTTAGTTTATCAACAAAATGAAAAGTACCCATCTTTTGAAGAGTGAAATGTGGATGGATGGCATTTCTATTGCACGTTTACGGAGTTTGAGAAAGGACTAGGGAAATTCCAATTTTATTACTAATATAACAAATTCAAAATGTTATTATCATTCTAGTCCCCAAGGAAAAGGCCAGATTCGCCCCCCAAGAGCTAGCCTCTTTAAACTTCAAAGTATCTTCAAAAGATTCTTTATTTTTAAAAGTATATTCTAACAAACTCACTCTCTGTAAATTAAAATGTTAATTTAAAGAATCTAATTGAAATATAATTTTAAGTGTTTTAACTCTTTAAAATATAGAGCATCTTATGTTAAAACAGTCTCTAGGATATGCTCTTAGCTATTCTTACCCATTGGGTTAATTGTATTCCTCGAATTTTATCGTTTGTAAAAGGCAATTTATCTTAATAAAATTTCATTATTTTTGAATTCCTAAAAATATGAACTTTAAATTCTTTAAAAGCGTCAATACTCCTGGATTAGAAGCAATCATACATTACATTCCATGATAATTTTACCAAAAATGACATCATCTCTCCACCAAACACATTTTGCACAACAAAATCCAGTACATTACATACCGATGCAGTTTGTCTTTCAAAGTCTTCATGGACCAATGACTGAAAATTGATGATGTACCTAAGGTACCTGCAAGAAAGCGCATGTGATGACAATATGTCATATATATTTTTCTCGTTTTAGCCAGTTTTTATAGCCTTTTATTTACAGAAAACATGCAAAATATGACTTGTGAGCAACCGTAGAACAAATAACAGTTCTCAAAATTGAAAAACTAAGTGCAAATATGAATTCATTGACTCGAACTGGCACAGGAAAATTCGTTACATATCTCAACTTTGAGCTTTCAGGTTTCAAAGCCAAGAATGCGTATAACAAGCTTGTGGCAGCCGACCCTCTGTTTGTGGATTCTTAAATAGGAAACCTCTCTCCAATGCCAATTGTAAAAAAATGAATGTGCAGCAACTCAGAGCGACAGTGTCATATTTAAAGTAGCAGTATTCTTTTACAGTAGAGATCAACATGAAAATTATGTATATATAAATCCCAATGTGTCAACTGAAACAACCAATTAAGGCTTAATCCCCTGATGTTCGGGTCGGCTACATGAACCCGTTCCGTCACTTTGTGTGTTCATCGCTACAGGTCCAAAGCAACTAGGACCTTAGCAACCCCAAAAAATGTTAGTTTCAGTCTACCCCTACCTCTTCTAACATGTTGGACTACGATAGCGTCACTCTAATGATCAAGATCCTCTTTATAGTTACATATTTTCTGTACTATAGAGGACTATTTACATGCATAACCAACCTTCCCGTTCAAATACACGAGTCACTCCTATTGATTCCTCAATCCCAAACAAATATAATTAAACTGTACTATAGGACAAATATACATACCTATTTGGCAAGGACTTCTTTGTGAGCTTTATATGAAAGAATTACATTCCAGATTTAACGCAACAAAGTTAGCGGCAAGGACCTATAAAAGATGTGTCAATTTTTCAAATAACAACTTACAAATCATACAAGAATATTAAATAAAGAAATGCAAAAGGTAAAAGGACATCAGGGCGCTGAAATTCATCCAAAAAAATAAAATAATAAATAAATAAAAGATATAAGAGTATAATTGATGCAATATTATAATAGTATTAAATTTAGTTTCCAATTTTAAAGTTTATTTTAGGAAAGATAATTATGGTTGATTTTATATTATTTTCCTACTTGGCTACTACCATTAGAGTTAGTTTAACCCTATATAAAGGGGGCTCTTGCAATGTAATAAGACAACCTTTGATAATGAAATAATTGATATTATCCTCCAATTTCTCTCTTCCTCTCTCCCTCTTCTTCTCCCTTTGCCACTCCTTTCTCTTCTTCTCTCCCCCTTTCGCTTCTCCTATAATTCTCCTATTGCATCTTACGTCAATAATATAAGGTGTTTTGAAAGGATGTTGAACACTAAAATTCCTCGACTCTGAAACCTATATTTTATTCTTAGTTTATTCATTTTAGAACTACCATATGTCCATCTTAACGTCATTTCCAAAACATTCATTTTATGGACATTTTGTCTTCTAACATCCACTCAATACTATAAAGGATAGTTAGTCTCAGAACCATTTAGTAGAAATTGCCTTTTAATTTGCTTATATTTCCGACCAAACCAAATTATATTTTCAATCAAGCATATTTCCTGTATTGTCAATGTTATCAGAACCACTCAACTTTCCTCTTTGACTGAAACCTCAAAGCTGACAATTCGAGCCTGATTATGCCCTTATATAAATCAACCTGAAATTGTTGTGGCACAAATCGGAAGTTGAGGAATTGAAAGGGTATCCATAGCTGCCAATTTGCAAGAACAGAAGAGAACCACTCCTACAAAAACAGGTTATATATATACCATGATAAGTCTCAAATAAAGTCTTCCTATTGGGCGTGCATCCAAAGCTTAATGGAACACAAATACAAAGTTGAAAAGATCTTTAGCAACACGTGTTATAGCTTCGGAATCACATGTGATGGCCTTCCTTCCAGTGTCACCAGTGTGGATAAGAAAACTCCAATAAAAGTGGGAGCGAAAAGAAACTGCATTAGATCAGGTTTAATTCAATAGAAATACTCAAGAAGCCAAATCGTGATACATAGTGACAATATGAAAAAGGTATCAGATAATACAATCAAGCAGCTTAAAGATGGTACCTGATCCAGTAAAAGCCGCATGAAAGCACCAGATGCTCCCGGTTTTGTGATCAATTTACTTAAATAAAGATACCTCCATGTATAATAGGCTGTATCAGTTGAAGAGAGAGATGCACAGAGATTTTGGATTCGTTTTTTGTAAGTCGAATCAAGTTACCCCAGCATGTTTAAACATTCACTTAACAAAACAGGAAAATACAGTTCCAACGGCAATGAGCTATTTAACTCAACCCATGAGGAAATAAAGAAAAAGGAAAGGAAACAAATCATTTATGTGATGAACCCTACAAATGTTATTCCAAAATGGTTCATGGAGACTAAATGGAAATCAACTGGAGTAGAGACACATCAAGCTTCACTGAGCAAACAAAAAGAAAAACGAAAAAGGATAAAATAATAAACTGAATCTAGATAGAATAGTAAACTGAAGCTAGATTCTCATCACAGAGTTTCCTATCTTCAGATCCTATCCTGAGCGATGCAATATTGAATTTGCTTAGCTCCTTCATGGCTTTAGTCCTTACATTAGCAAGTATGCAAATTAATTGGTGGGGAATTACTGAACTATCTTTACTATATAGAAGCTTCAAATGGAAAAAATATAAATAAAAAGTTCTGCTATGAACAGTTCCCCCAAGCCTAGTCCCAGACCTGGAATTCTCAATTGAAAAAAATACCATTATAAACCAACCATTTCCAGATATTTGACAGTACGGATAGATTGGGCGAAGTCTTTTTCACAAGTGAATCATTTCCTACAACCATGAAGCAATTGTTGTTTTTATCCTCCCCTTTTAATTGAGATAGATTCATGAACTGATGACAACAAGCAGGTTTCACATTTTTTTATGAATTCAAAGGTTGCATCATCAAATACCATCCTGCATTTTGATTAAACTAGGGGTTCCTATGGATCCAAATGTTGCATCATCAAATATCACCCTGAAATTTGAGGTCAAGGACAAGAACTGATAGCAAGCAGGTATCACTTCACTTATGGATTCTAGCATTTTGTTAAAAATAGAGATTGTGGATTAGAAGACTAAGGTCGCATTTGGATGGATGGATGGATCAGTAGTTTGAGTGTGGAGTTCAGATTTGAAACTCTATATGCTTTACAACCCTTCAATTGGGAAACAGGGAAGCAAGGATTTGAAATTCCTTGTTTGGAAGCAATAAAGCCATGGACTTGAAAATTACTAAAACTTTTACTCGTCAATAAAGTTTGCAAATGATTTTAAAAATTATTGTGTAACTTTCATATTCAGTTCAAAATTCATAAACACAAAACTAGAACTCGAGTCGGTCTTATTTAAATAGATTAAAAATTTGCAGAAGCTCTCCTTCCTTTTATAAAATCCAAAATCAAACCTCTGTTTATGCAAGGATATCAAATATATATTGAAAAATTAATTCGTTTTGACCTTCTTTTTGCAAGATTATCCTCATTTAAAGAATTATATTAGTGAAGTTCTAGAAAAATGCCTAGTTAAGAAATAAGCAGACATCGGAACAATTGACTGGCTCAGATCTGATCTCCTACGAATAAAAACTTCTCAGTGTTGATGTGACAAGACAACCTTACTTATGGTTATCAACAACAGTCATACATTTAGAGAACCATACTTAAAGTTCTCTCGCTACATCAACAATGGAAAGTTGTTATCCTGCCCACTAGGGGCAAGAGATCAATTATGTGTCTGGTTTGGTTGATTATCAATTGTCTAAGGAACATTTAGTGCATGTTTGTCAAAGCTTATAATTGTTTATAAGAAGTGGGTCCCAAGGAATGTGGGAAGTAATTTTTGTGGTTTTACAAAATGTGTGGATAAAAATAAAGTTTGATTAGCTTATTAGCAATTATTAAGCTTTGACAAATAGCTTTCAATTATTGGCCAACATACCGCCAGACCATATGTGGCACATGAAGATTGCTTATTTCATAATATTTAGGATGCCACGATCCAGAAACAGAGAACTGTACAACACATTTTACAATGTAGGTGATGAATACCACAGCTACCCCTCTACACCATCATTCCCTTCTCAACTCACCATTCATCTGTCCACAGCAATAACCCCCTCTCCGCTGCCATCACTCTTTTCCCAATGAACCGTTGCCACAATTTCCCTCCCTCTTTTCAAGATCACCATTCTCCTACTTTGACATACGGCAACCAACGTCAACCACTGTTTCATTCCCGTCTAGTTTCCTCCCACTGCCACAAGCACCAGTTCAAGATGAAATGTCACCATCCCAACGCATTGAGGTGTAGATATCATCTCACCCCAAGAACCCCGATATGAGAAGCAAACAGAAGAGGAACAATGAAAAAATAAGCTGTGGGATGGTGGGGAGAGAAAGGGAGAGGGGATGGAGGGATTTCAAAAATAAACTCAAATTGAGTGAATTTGAAATCCATTTAATGTGTCTCGGATCACTCAATCTTGACAGTTGATTTGAAATCTTCAAGTTATTAGCCGGCACATCAAATCAAATTATAAGATACGTGATTTGACTTGTTTATACCAAGGAATACTTTGGATTGTCAAATTGAAATATGCAAAGACCAAATCTTTCTATCCAGACCTATCGTAATTATTTTGGTACGAAGTATGAAGCACATAATTTGTAATTAAGCATAGAAGTTAGTCAGACTGTAGATATCATAAAAATGACATCCACACATGAAATTTATGAGCGAAATTGATAGAAGCCATTACCAGAAATGCAATGTTGGACCCACCAAAACCAGCCCCAACAGTGTGAAAATAGATGTCCTCTTCAACTCTAGAGATGGTACTTGATCGATCACAAGCTGAGAGATATAACTGCTAAGAGACAAAATCCTATATCGAATATAGATGAAAATATAGACCAATTTATAAGGATTTTGATTACTCCTCTTAACAAGATTGAACTTTTAAGATGAAATCCCAAGTCTTAGCAATAATAACAAATATTAATTAAAAGATACTGAGAATTCTTATCCCCAACACAATACAATCTTCAAGGAATTAAATGCAGAGGAGATAGCTCCACAATAGAAAACATTATCAACTAATTGTTGACAGCCCACTTATCCTCGTATATCTATATAAGAAATTTGTATATCAATCTTCAAGTTTAATCATCAGAAAACTAATTCATATTCCTGAACTGATGATGTTCAGGCAATAATGTAATAAATAAAAATTATATAGGCATCGTTAATTTCTTAGTCCACCTCAGTTTTAAACCCCATTACATAAATCTGAAGTACAATTTCTTCTTTTTCCTTCCATGTGTGGTACAATGTCAAGGAACGCAAGTTCTACATGGAGTAGATATGTGAAATTTAAACTGAAAAATTTCGCTTCTAAAAGGCTGGCATTTGTAAGACAAACAACCAATTTGTCAGGCTAAGGAAAAAGATGAGACTAAGCAAACTTACTAAAAATATAGCTAAATCTTCCAGTCCCTCACCCCCCTCTCTTTTTTGATAAATATAACATTCCATGCTTTATTCCACCAGGAACACTATCTTTCAGCTTGCATATGATCCTACGCACTACGGCAACAAGTTAAAAAATTAATTTAGCATAATGCACTCTTCGGATTCAACAATTCCATTCTGGAGTCTGCAGTCATATATCTCATATCTATGACCTTTTAAATGAGATTTTTTCACCTCTCTTTATTTGACACATTAAAGCTCTTATTTTAGAACTATACAACCTTAATCTATGCTATGCTAAAATTAAGCGAAGACAGCGGCGCCATTCTGAATTTCTTGTCCAGCTACAACATCATACATGTACTTGCAGCTTCTGGCAACCAGCTCACATTCAGGAAGAGGAAAAAAATAAATTATTTAATTGCAAGCCTTTAAAATTTATGTATGATCTCAATTTTAAGGGCATAGTAGTTTACCTGACAGATTATGTCACCAACTAAAGTCAAAAGTGCCGATGTAACAGCTTTTGTCATCACAGGATACCTGGCAAGTAGAGACAGATACCTACATGGAGATGAAAATTGAGTTTACATGGGAAAGAAGATAATGTTAATCAGCAGAAAATTAGCTGGAGTGGCACAATGTATAATGGAAGAAAAGTTATCCTGCCACATAATTTAACATAATTCCTACATATTGCAAGAAAGACAAGTACTAACATTTGACAAGCAGAGTATGCAAGACTTTACATGGACAAAAATGCATAATTATATATGATAATATGACAACAACAGTTTAGGCATTGTGTTTTTGAAATGGTACATCCAACAATAGCACCAGAGAATACTACTGCAGCTGCACAAAGAAGACTAACAAATTGCAATGTAAACACAAATTGTCTGAACTCAACGAATGAATCTTAGCTTCAATTCAGAAGACATAATGTATATAACACCTTTCCAAGTTGCCACAGCACTCCTCCAGTCATCAGTTTAGTCTCTTCAAATTATACTGATTATCTGTGATGAGTTGTAATTCTAAACTCATCCATTTTTCTTGAGTAATGCTATTTAGCCCAACTGGGATTAAAACCCCAATATACGCGACGCTAATGTGATATTAAATGATAAGTAAACCTTTCATTTAGTCTATTACCTAATACCACAAAGATTGGGGTTATAACCCAAATGAGGCTAAATAACATTATTCACTTTTCTTTTATGTTCATGCCAGTCCATGAAGCAGCCACATATTAAAATGGATAATAAACGTTCATCCTAATTCTTTGAATAATATTTTGGTTTCATTAGCTTCCAGAAAAAAACTCTCAAGTATTAACATTGCTGGACCCCTTCAAGATGCAATAAATCCACCTGCAATAGTTTTCGCATTTAACATGTCTATTCTTTTTTAATAGTTTTCCAGCAATTTATAATTGACTTATGCATTGAAGTGCTATTAATTGTAAATTTGAACTTGAGGGGAAGGACATTTTAGTATGAAAACTGCCTTTAGGACCCTTTGCATCTTGAAATAAATTTACAGAACTCCAACACACTCAAATAGCTTCCACATTTTTTTTATATGTTTAAATTTAGAATGCCTCACATTATTTGACCAACATATATTTAGTTATAAGAACTACAATTGTTCAACACAAAAAAGCAGATTAACAGAATGTTAAATTTTGATACATGTTGGATGCGTTATTTATTTATTACTTATAAGTAAAAGTTGCTTTTGATGCTTGGTAAGGTAGGAGTTGGGAAGTAAGTTACTTGTTAGAAGTAAATGTATTATAAGAAAAAGAATTTAAGCATTGTCAAACATGCATCGAACAACAGAGAAAATAACAACTTAAAGAAGTTAAAATATTTACCATGCAAGCAATGACCAATCACTCCCAGCACCACCTTCGCCACCTCTTCCACCACCTGGACCTCCAAACCTACCTGCTCCATCACCGGAGCCGCCTCCACTCGAAACCCGAAAAGAATGGTGACCCGAAAATCTAAACCCCAAATCAGAACCTCCCGAGACCTTAAACCCATTTGTAGAATGCAGATTGAAACTTCGGTGACAGCTTGTAAATCTCCTAGATATGTGAATTGGGTTAATCCTGTTCTGGCAATTGAAGTTGCAAGTCGGAGTGCGAGAGAAATTTGAGAAACGGAACAAAAGACTACGCAGCAAAAGAGGGGATTTCTGGGTTGGTGTTACAGAATTCGAAACCACCATTGTTGTAGAATCAGTAGATAAAGCTTAGAATGTTGTCTTCAGAGTACACAAATGCACGCGGGTTTTTGAGGTTTTAATGCAAAATGTTATCCCGTGCGCTTATTAATTAGAGAAACTTGCACTTTTCTCCCCTACCTTTTCAAACTATTAGTAATCTACCTCAGTTGTTTTTTTTAATCATCACACTTTCAATTAATTGTAATTCAAATCCTGCCGTCCATTTTATTTCCAAATCAGTGTAAAGTGACGAATTTATCATCTTCTTTAAATAAATAAAAATAAAAGAAATCAACCAATTACAACAAATAAAGAGAAAATTGCAGTGGGAATCCCAAATCTTTTCAAAAAATATAATCGATCACACCTAAAAGGGAACCATTATTTCATCCATGATGTTTATATATCTATCACATTCTATCCATATTAAAATTTTAAGAATCACTATATTCATATACTATTATCCTTATTCAATTTATTTAGGAATAATTGTAGCAAAAGCCTCAAACCTTTAAATGCTGACATACTTTCTTCAAACATTTGATTTGTTACATTCGTCACCCATAACCTTTGAAAACGTTGCGGGTGAAGCTCATTTGGACGATTTCCTTCTAAAATACCGCCAGTTGACCCAAAAATTAATTTTATCCACATTTTAATCAATTTAAAAAGGGCAAAATTGTAACTATCTAATAATAATAATAATAAATGTCGGATCTCTGTTTGGAGGGGCGAGACGAAGAATTTGGAGATGTTGATGTAGAAGCCATCTACCCAACTTCTAACAATTCCCTAATCAAGAATTTCTGCATTTCAACCTCAAATCATTCCTATAGCCAAATTTCACCCAATAAAATTTCTAAAGTTTCCAATCTTTACTAATCAAACAATCAATAAACTTCATCCATTCACAGAATAAAAAAAAAGAAAAAAAAATTCGTATCCAAAGACCAAAGCCCTTTTTGAAAACCAAAATTTTGCACACGTCAAGAAATAGCAAAAAGACTTCCAACTTTTCAGTTTAACTAAATGGAAGCCAAGTTAACAAGAACCTAACCAAATTCAAGATTTCTTATTAATCAAAGTGACCAGAAAATCCCTAATTGAGCACACTCAAAAATCGTATATTGATATTAGCAGAATGAAGATTCACAATTTTACTGTAAAACTCAAAAGGCCTTAAACATTCAATTTTGAAGCAAGTACAATCCAAATAAGTAAATGGACAAAGAAGAAGAAGTAGAAGAAACCGCCTGTTGTTGCCCTTGGAGTTTAATGGTTGGACGTAAGAGAGGATAACGTGGTTTTGATTTGGGGTTTCGTTTGGGGTGGGGTTGACTTTCCTTTTTTTTTTTGGTTTATTATAATGTGATTAATAAATAGTTACCATTTTGCCCTTCTAAAATTGATTAAATGTGGTCAAAATCATTTTTTTAGTCAACTGACGGTATTTTGGATGAAAACCGTTCAAAAGAGCCTCACGTGCAAAGTTTTAAAAGGTTATGAGTGATGGTTGCAACAAATTAAAGGTTTGGAAAAAGTCTGTCATTGTTTTAAAGATTTGGAGTTTTTCCTACAATTATCCCATTTATTTATTTAAACTATATATATTTCTACACAACTTTTATGTATCTATACTACTATAAATCTACCCTTATTACAATTTTAAAATTTTTAAAAAAGTAATACATTCATCTCCATTAAAATTTTAAAAAGTACTATATAAGTTGACAAATTCGAGTTGACAGCATTAATGCTATATTTTAAATAGTGTTCTAAAAGCTCATTTAGGCGACGCCTAGGTATCATCAGTGCTCGAAACTCAGGTAAAATGTCTCGCTTCATATTAAAAATAGAAAACATTTTTTTAGTCTAGACTTGATTAAACTCGTAATATTGAAGTTTTGCCTTCATATTTAGCCACACTTTATACTTTTTAGAACAATGATTTTAAAGGTGAGACGAGGAGAAACTTACAAGGATTTTTGTAAAAGTCCTGCACTTCGTTTAATTATCATCATATATTGTGTATAGAATATTCTTAAAAAACATTTTTTGACGTGAGTATTTGAATGTTGCTTTACTGCTCTTCATTTCCAGAAGCACGGATTGATTCAGTCAAGAGTACAATTGAATAAAGAAGTAGTGGAGAAGGTCAATGTTAAATGCTTGGATCGAGCTAGTACATTGGTAAAGAATAACTTAATCCATTAGGTACCTTGAACAGAGATGATTTCCTGTCCACGATGGACAAGAACTTATTGTGCTCACAACTTTATTGAATTGTCAACAATGACGATTTTACTTGTTAACTGTGTGCACATTTTATTTTGTCTATCATGGGCAAAAGAACAATTATGGTACTTTGAATGTTGAATTCCATTAGTTATGTCAACGAGTCGAGCCGAGCCGAACCGAGCTACGAGCCGAAACTCGAAGCTCGGGCTCAGGTCGAGCTTTTTTGGGACGAGCTTTTTTGGACTCGAGCCGAGCCGAACTAAGGCTCGGCCAAAAAAATGAGGCTCGGCCCGAGCTTTTGGCTCGAGCCTTAGCAGGCCGAGCCCGAGCCGAGCCGGCCCATTTTTTTTTTTTAAAGACACATCTA
>CAIGRP010046750.1:755-21788 GCA_903798385.1 Fraxinus cuspidata
TTGTAGGCTTCATTTATAACTTCTAAGACAAAATATATACCATCTTAAATGTGGTAATAAAGAAACACGTGAAATAATCTTTGCATGTTTAATATGTTGTTAAAGAAACATGTCAAATACATTGATTAATGGATACGGAATACTTATTTGGGTATTTTGGAACACATTTTAGTACGAGGTGGATTTAGAGAACGTGTACAAGTTTATTGGCGGTTTATGTTTAATCCAAACGGTTTTTTCTTTCAAAGCAAATCAACAACCTCGAAAATGAAACTAGAGAGAAGTGCATTATAAAGAATTCAGTCAAAGCATGAGTTACACGGTTTAAAGAATATGCCATATTGTAAAGAGAGTAGCATTTTCTAAATACGTGTTGATACCATCTATAAAAATTGTGATTCCCACATCTTTCACGAACCATATGAAGACATTCTACCTTCTTAGTATCGATTACCGACTTAACGGTCATCCACACTTCTTGTGCTAATGGCCCAAAGAACATGTATTCTATTATGAGAAGTATCAATATTCAAATAATAAAAAAAAGTCCATACGACATCCTCGCAACATTGAGGCGAACAATAACAAGGCCATCATCGTCACCAGTGATGTTGCTTGTTCAAAGGAATATGCTGTCTATATATGCTGCATGGCTATTCTCATGGGGAAGGAGTGATATGGCTTGGACAATAGGATGGGATGGGATGGATGGGAAGTGGGTAGGTTGGGGATGAAGATAGAATTTTTTGGTTTTCTTTTTTATCTTATCTATATCCTTTTCTATTATTTTATTTGGAGTGTTTGAATTATTTAATCTCTATTTTATTTCAACTAAAAATAAAGTTATTATGGTACTTTTGGCCCAAAAAAAAAAAAACCGACTTTTCAAATGTCGAATAGTTGAAACTCACTACTCGAGATCTATATCACACTAAAATAGATTAGTTATAACAACTTTGTCGTTAGGCTAGAGACCAATGGTGCAATACTCTCATATAGTTTTACTAAAGCTCTCATTGAATCTTTCTATATAAAATACTAATGATAAAATCTCATATGGTCGATTCTAAAATATTGTAAGCAAAATTTAATTTGACGTTATTTGTCATTAATGAAATTACATTATCTTATTGTAGGCTTCATTTATAACTTATAAGACAAAATATGTACCATCTTAAATGTGGTAATAAAGAAACTACTCAAATAATCTTTGCATGTTTAATTGTTGTTAAAGAAACTTGTCAAATACATTGATTAATGGATGTGGAATACTTATTTGGGTATTTTGGAACACATTTCACTTCGAGGTGGATTTAGAGAACCAATATAAGTTTATTGGCTGCTTATATTTAATCCAAAAGTTTTTCTTTTTTCAAAGCAAATCAACAACCTCGAAAATGAAACTAGAGAAAAGTGCATTATAAAGAATTCAGTCAAAGCATGAGCTACATGGTTTACCTAATGCTAAATGAAAACAAAATCTAATGAAGGGAAATAACCTCTTGGGCGCGAGGGAGGAGATGATTGTTTAAATCCATCGATATTGTCAGACTCTAAGAACGATATATAATTTTGTAAACGATAATCTTTTCAAGATGATTAGTACTCAGCAAGAAAAGAAAAAAATCAATTATGAAAAAACTCGAAGAATGCAGTCAAAACTTGCCCTTCGAGAGTAAGCACCACTCCTCCAAAAACTATAAAAATTTCAATTTTATTACATTTACATATTGGTTGACATCATAGTTGACATTTCATGATGTAACGCATAGTTTTATTATTGATTTTAATTTTTAACAACTCTTAAAATAATTAGGCCCTGTTTGTTTCGGATTAAAATCAAATTTTAATCTAAGTCAACGCAAAATAATCGATATTAACCACATTTTTCATGGATTCCACAGCTTTTCAACCACACATTTCAAAAATTTCTATCACAATCTATTCAAAATCTAATTATAATCCACAACAAACACCTGCTTAATCATCTCCATTTATACATATCATCGTATGTAAACCATGACGGGATTTGCAAGTAACTTAATTGTAAAAGTTTATGGCCTTTTTGTCTATTGTTAAAGACCAAAAAGTCAATCCCATTTTCTTCCTCATAACGTCTGTAAATTAGCAAACTGAAAAGGATATAATAGTAGCCTCCCTCCTCGGGTGGAAGGCGCCTCTCTCTCTCTCTCGACTCTCTCATCTTCGCGGAACCAACCAGCCCATATTTCTCTCTCCTCCATACCGACCTTCACACCCGGAACTTATAGCTTCACTCTCTATATATTTGTGTGTGTATCTGTGTGCAAGTGTGTATTTATGTGGGTAGATATACGCCACACTCAAAAGAGGAAACAATTCATAAATTCTCTCTCTGGGTATTTATATAACTGAGTCTTGTGTTTGCTTCAAAACCCTAAAGTTAAAATCTCCGTTTCAATGAAAATTTGAGGTGGGGAATCAATTCTGTGTGATTATATTGTTTTTCCACCCCCTTTGTTTTTAGGTTATTCTGTCGTTATGGAGAGATCTGATGGGAAAGGTTTCAAGGATTTCTCCGACGTCTCCAGCGGCTCGATTTCTGGTTCGTAGCTCTATTTCAAGCTTCATCCACTCGTTGTTTATTTCTCTTTTTAATTTATCAGTTTTGATCTCTATCTGAAAAGGAAATGGGAACTTTTTTTTCTTGGCTTCTTTTGATTTACTGCTTACTTTCTATGAGACATAATTTTAAAAAAATAAATCAGGCGTTGAGTGCTGATTTATATATATTATTATTATTAAGATTTACAATTTTATGTGAGTTCTAGGTTGGCCTTTGATTGTTTGATGCAGATAGCGGGCTATTCGATGCATCACAGTACGCATTTTTTGGGAAAGATATAGTGGATGAAGTGGAGCTGGGTGGTTTGGAGGAAGAGAGTGCTCCTGCAATTTGCAGTGGGTTTGGCGTTGAGGATGAGTTGCACGAGTATCATTTGTTTGATAAAGATGAGGTGATATGCATACAAACTTTATACCTTTTCAGTTTGGTGTTAGCCTTTCACAATCTTTTTGGTTTGTTAAAAAGTGAAGAAGTCAAAAGTTCTGTCTGTTGACAAACGGGTCTTGACCCTAAAAGAAATAACTCAAGAATGCTTGCTGTTTCTTCCTATTTATGTTAATTTTTTGCATGCTACAGTAACTAGTGGGCTGTTGGAATGTACTTTGGAAAGTCTCGGGAATGATTTATATAACTTGTTCAAGATTCATTTGAACAAAGTTGCAGAAATCTTTTTAAGCATTTTTAATTACATGTTCAAAATGTTGGCTGTCAAGTAATGAAAAGGAATATGGAGAATATATTTGGACAAAATGATCTGGAAATGCTGACTGAAATTTATATTTTTTGTGCCTACCAAACGGTCAAAGCATACAATATTGTTTTCTGTTTCACTTGCTGTGCACTTTCATTTCTCATTTCTCAAATGTTCTTGAAAATAACACTGTTAATTTGTTATTTTTTTCCATCACTCGTTTGGGCCCACTTGACGGATGATAGAAAATTGTTTCCTGAAATGCCCTGCCACACTGACAATATTCTATGAAAGTATAATTGATTATAACCGTTTCACCATCATTTTGGTTTTATCTTGTTAATGCAGGGAACAGTAATGCATGATTTGTTTTTGATTTTTCCCCTGTGAGGCTAGATTTCCAAATTAATTGTCCTGCACTGATGATAATAGTCCTACACTGTTGACTTCTGTACATTTGTGGTGATTTTTATCTTGTTATATCTTTATGCATTGTAATATTACCTTGTCTGTCGATTTTCCGTATTGTAATTTTTTTTAATTGCTCAATTTTTCTTTTATCAGCAATGGGAAGTTAGTGCCCAGTAATTAATTCAAATTGTCTTTCTTTTCAGGGATCGGCTTTAGGATCTTTTTCTGACATAGATGATCTGGCTACTACATTTGCTAAGGTCAGGTGCTGGGAATTAATATTATTGCTAGCCACAAGTTTTAGTTTCTGATCTTCTAAAGTTGCATGTTACATTAAAAATCAATTCCTCTATAATACTACAAATTTTCTCTCTTGGAGTATTCTTCTTTGACGGGGCCGTTGATACATAACTTCTGATAATGATGATATCCAGCATGTTCTCTGCTATTGCTTTACACAATTTCATTTTAAATTGATCTAATGAACAGGAGTTAACGACTGACATATAAGTTGCTACACGATTTAAATTTTTTGGTGCGTATATTGATCAAGATAATGTAGCATATATCATGGGTAGAAATAACAGTTATAGCATGTTTTGGTTCCCTATGGAAGTTCAGCTGTTCTAAAATGCATGAAGTCCCATCATCTGACAATCGATGCTTGGACAAGGATATGGTGTTACTTATCCAATATATTGCGTTGAACATAAATTATGTGTTTGCGAAATGGTTGATTTGTTTCGTAACTGGTTTGTATACATTTGGATGTGCATTTCAAATGATTTTGATTGTATCAGGCATCATTTAACATTAGAAACAAAGAAAATCGGTTAGAAACTGCATTTAGTTGTTTCCATGAATCCAAAAAATTTGGACGTTTGATGAATTAAACATATGGACATATAACCAGACCAAAATACTGTATGCGGGTCCAAGTAGCCAGAGGCTCTTCATAGCTAAAGTCTTCTCTAAGTGGTCTGATGATGTGTTGGCCACTGGAGGATTAATGCTCTTTTGATTTAGTTCAAAGGAATCCTCAATTATCATTTTCTCCATTTGATGTTTGGTGTGGGCAACAGAAAGTATGGACTAGATTTTTATTGTGCAGATTGTTAAGAAAAGCCTTTTTGAATGGGTTTCTATTGGTGCAGCAAGGTATATATTGAGAAAACCTATTGGGTTACTTTGTTAAAATTGTGGTGTTGGGTGATATTTTTAGTTGTTTACATAGAAAAGGCCAGACTTTTTTGAAGAAAAACAACGCTGCTTGGATCATTATGGAGAAGGTTAAAGATTTTAAGTTCATTATGGATTTCTAGTCGAGTTTTAAGGACTTTCCTTTATCTTTATATATTACATATTCATGATTATATAGTTAAGCTTGTTTTTCTTATATATTAAGAAGATTCATTCTGATAATGTATATTTTCTTGTATGATGATCTATAATTTATGTTTCTCAAATAAATTTTTTTGATTAGAATTGTTGTAGATGGCACTTTAATATGAAGTTCCCCTTAGGGCTTACTCTATTTAAGAATTATAGTTGGTTCTCTCTGATATTTGAGATTAAGGTTTGTCACATCTGTAATCTATGTAGCACGAACAGTTCAATTAGGGCAGCGTATCCGTGTCTGACACGTATCGGACCCGAGTCGATACCGACACTTCTCAGACACTCTACCGTAATCATTTTTCTTTTTATATTAGAAATATTATGTATTGTTAATTCAAAGGTATTAACAAGTAACAAATAAGTACTCTTGTTTAAAAGATTTCAAAAAAAAAAATTAATAACAAGTATAAAACTAAATTTATACTATATAAATGAAGAATTTTTAAGAATTTAATCAACGTATCGATGACGTGTCGTGTTTGTACTTTTTTTAAAAATCGTGTGTCGGCGTATCCTACACGATACGTGTCGGACACACATGTCCGTGTCGGTGCATCATAGTCTGTAATTCTGATAGATATTTTTCTGTTCTGCAGCTAAACAAAGTTGTTAGTGGACCTAGACATCCTGGAGTTATTGGTGATCGAGGATCTGGTTCTTTTTCGAGGGAAAGTGAGTTATTGTATTCGTATATTGTTGCAGAATTATAATTTTTTGTTTTATGTGCTGCTTTTTTCTTTTACTTGTATTTAATCCTTTTGGTCTTTGTTTTTTCACATATAATTTAGATTAAAGAGTCCCTCTCTGGAGTTTAGGAAATGGTTTCCTCATTTTGAAAATATACTATGTCATGCTTATATTTGTATCTAAAGCTAAAAAGGTCGAGCACATGATAAATTTTATTAAAGCGCCATGGGAAGGAAAAACCTTGGTGTGGAATGGAGAAGGTTGTGCCTTTCCACCTAACTTCAGGCAACTTTTACTTTATTAATTTTGTTGCTAATGCTCTTTAGCACGTCATGTGAAGTTATGGCCAATTGATTAGTTATTTACTTTGAAGAAAATCATTTATGAAAAACTATTAGTACTTTCTATTGTAGTTATGTCTGATCCTTTTATTCCCTTGTCATTTGTAAATATTCGCATATTTATTACTAGATATGTGGCCCGTGAGGATACTTTAAATCTTGTTTTAGGCTTCCTTTTATGGACACTATATTTTTTTATCCATCCTTTTTGTGAATTAACTGGGATTGAATGACAGCATATTGATGGAAAATAAAGTAAAAATAAAGTAAAAAATAAACAAATAGAATGCTAAATACAGCAGGAAATCCTAGAATGGTAGAAGAGGGACATTGTGTTGTAAAAGAGAAGTTTTACTGAAGATTTTTGAGGGAACTTAGCTCTTAATGAGTTGAAACTTGAAACTGCAAATCATATTAATTACCCATGGGAGATGGACAAATGCACTTATGAACATGTGGACACAAGCGTCTGTGAAACAAAGCAAACATGTTTGTCTTATCTTTTTGGGTTGAGTAATGAAGGTTACACTAATGGATTATTAACTAGTGTTTTTGCAATTCATTGGTTATTTTTTCTTTGATTTGCTTATGATATGGTTCTATTTCCAGTGTTTAATCTCTTTCAGTTTCATTTAAGAGCAGACCTTGACATGCTAGAATATTTTACCTCTTGCTGAATGATTGAGTGTAACGGCATGCCTGCATGTGGTACATAGTGTTTACCCCTTGGTATGTGCTTCACTTGTATGGTGATTCTACCATTCTTGATATCTGTTCTGATATTTACTTCAGCACCTGTTTGTTATCCCTTTGCCTTTTATTCACTATCTAAGCGGCTAAGCTGACTGTAATCAATAATTGGTACTTGATACATTAGCTATTATGAGATTAAGAAATTTGAAGTCAAAATTCCATCATTTATTTCATTTTATAATATGATGTTTTTTGTTGGTTCTGTGGTTAACAACAAGTTGTTTCAGGTTCATCTGCCACTGAATGGGCACAAGAGATGGATTTTCCTGATTGGCTTGATCAGCATACGTCTGATTCAGAATATTATCAAGAAAGCAAGAGGTGGTCATCCCACCCACATCTCTCTTCGGTTCATCTTTCAGAATTAGGACCGTTACACAGAACATCTTCATACCCTGAGCAGCAGCAACAACAGCAGCTCCAGCACTATGCTAGTGAGCCTATTCTATTGCCGCAGTTATCTTTCACTTCCTTTCCTCCACTGGGACCTCATCAACCTTCTTTGGATAATTTACATCATCTTAATTTGCCATCTCTCTCTAGGGGAACTCAGTCACCCTTCTCCGCTCCAAACAACTCTCTGTCTAATTCAACTCTTCATTCTGGCTTGCCTGGTGGATTGCATTATAATGCAAACACTTCAAACTTAACCTCACCTAATCTCTCTCTTAACGGAAGGCTACAGAACAACTGGACTAGCCACGCTGGCCTTCTTCACGGGGACCATTCTAGCCTTTTGAACAATATCTTGCAGCATCAGTATCAGAATGCGTTGTTGTCACCACTGCGAATGATCCCACATCAGCAGAGACTGCATCCTTCACTTCAGCCATCTTTAGCCCATTTTCCAGCGGTACGATCTCGACAATTTAATAGCTTCCCTTCACCATCACATTTGAGTAAATATGGATTAGCTGATAAAAGAGAGTCAAAGTCAAAATCGGCAACAAAAGGTAGAAATAGTGTACGATTCTCTTGCCTAGGTACTGATGGTAGTATCCAGAGGAGGAGTAGTAATTTGCTTCAGTTTAGGTCCAAGTACATGACAGCTGAAGAAATAGAGAGCATTCTCAAAATTCAGCAAGCTGCGACCCATGCCAATGACTTGTATATAGATGATTATTATTTCCTAGCTCGTCTTGCAAAGAAATCAGCTGAAACGAGGTCAACGTTTCGTTTCTGCCCATCTCACCTGAGGGACCAACCTTCCCGCTCCCGCCATGTTGCAGAATCCCAGCCACATCTCCATGTTGATGCTCATGGGAAGATTTCATTTTCTTCTATTCGCAGGCTCCGTCCACTTCTAGAAGTTGACTCTCATCCCTCTGCTTCTGGCAATGGAAGTGCTGAACAAAAAATATCTGAAAAGCCTTTGGAGCAGGAACCAATGCTTGCAGCTAGGGTTACAATTGAGGATGGCCTTTGTCTTCTTCTAGATGTAGATGATATTGACCGAACCCTACAATTCAGTCAATCCCAAGATGGTGGCAGTCAGCTTCGACGGAAGCGGCATATTTTGTTAGAAGGATTAGCAGCCTCTCTTCAGCTTGTTGACCCACTTGGAAAAAATGACAACACTGTTGGGCTGGCTCCCAAGGATGATATTGTCTTTCTACGAATAGTCTCTATTTCGAAAAGTTGGAAACTTATCTCAAGGTTTCTACAGCTTCTTTTACCTGGTAGTGAGCTTACCCGAATAGTTTGCATGGCCATCTTTCGTCATTTAAGATTTCTTTTTGGGGGCCTTCCCTCTGATCCAGGAGCGACCGAGACAATTAATGGTCTAGCTAAAACCGTGTCTCTGTGTATCAGCAGTATGGATCTTAATTCACTTAGTGCTTGTTTGGCTGCTGTAGTTTGTTCCTCAGAACAGCCACCTCTTCGTCCTCTTGGGAGTCCTGCAGGAGATGGTGCCTCAGTCATCTTGAAATCTGTTTTAGAAAGAGCAACTCACTTACTAACAGATCCTCAGACCAATAGCACCTTTAGCATGCCGAACCCTGCACTTTGGCAGGCTTCATTTGATGTTTTTTTTGGTCTCCTGGCGAAATATTGTGGGAGTAAATATGACAGTATAGTGCAATCGGTGTCCTCTCAAACCCAGCCAAACACAGAGGTAATTGGTTCAGAGGCTGCAATAGCTGTAAGCAGTGAGATGCCCGTGGAAATTCTCCATGCTAGTCTTCCACACACTAACGAGCATCAGAGGAAGTTATTACTAAATTTTGCTCAGCGATCTATGCCTGTTACTGGGTTCAATGTTTATAGTGGAAGCAGTGGACAAATAAATCCCGAATCAGTGATGGGTTAGCAAGGAAGCTTTGCAGTTGTGCAAGCTTTGGTCTCTATGTCTATCCCTTGGCATCATTTTAATGCCTCAGGTTCCTTCTACTTTGGTTATCATTAGAATAACCGAAGGTTCCCATCTTCTTTCCCTACCCCTCCCCCACTCGTAGGGAAGGGATTACCCTCTGCTTATTTCGGTAAAATATTGTTTTTAAGCAACTGTTTGTCATGTCGAATGTTCATGAAAGGAATAATGACTTACACCTGCATCTGGGAGAGCTTTATTTTGATGCTCTTCTGTAAACTTAGGAGAATAAACTTAACCGTAAAGGTGAAATGTACAGGTTAACCATCTTTCTCGTTTGAATTCATCCTCTAATCTTGTTTAGGTGTATCGAGAAAGAGGAAACTGTATTCATTGAAAGATAATGGGGTATGTTGTAGAGTAGGCTAGTTGTGCCAATTATGGGGTATGCTGTAGAGAAGGCTAGTTGTGCAAGTGTGCAGACTGGTTTTTAAGAGGTAACTTGTAATGGTGTAGAAATAGTTCTCATTTGCTGAATATTTACATGTCACAGTAGCAAAATTTACAGGATTTGAGATGATACAATTCCTTATTTGCTGCGGTTCTCTCTCTCTCTCTCCCGCGTGTGCGTGTATATGAACTTAAGGTTGGTATGCTTTCTCGATTATTTGTTGCGAACTTGAACTAAGATTCTAGACTTCTCATGTTTATTTTTTGATCTGTTATATTATCTCTTTGGATCCATGTCTCGTGTATATTTTCTTGTTCGCACGAAAAACTTTCAACTTGACCATTAACTGCATATGAAATTGCAGTCTAAACACTTAATTTCAACATCAAAAATTAAAAAGAAAATAAAAAAAAGATCACATCCATGTATCTTGGATTGTAAAATCTTTGTATCTTCTCATTTTGATTGTATGCCAAATTTTCTGCTTTCAGTTGGTATAAATGCTGTTGTTCCAAATATTAAAGTCGGTTAAGGTTCCTTGCTATTAGTACCATAAAAGCGTTAAGTGTTAGCTTTTGTTCCTAGGTTCTAACTTTTTTGGTTATTTTTTGACTTCAGCAAACTTAAAAAGGATTTAAATTATACTGAAATATTTCATTTCTATAAAATTTAGAGTCGACTATAGGAAAGATAATTGATAAAATATTATTCCCCCGAAGGCCAAACGGTCATAGGTGGGCAAGTCTGACTAATTCCTAACTTCTATATATCATTCAAAATTATGTACGAGACTTTCATCTAACACAACTCTTTAAGTATACCTTCTACGCATATGAGATCAAACCCATCCAATTTCTGGCAAAGATTATTAATTCTTGACTTACCGTATTTTGGTTTGGAGTTTTCGCCAGACTTATCATGTATCAAAATTGAATTTTGAGTATATTCGGATGCACGATACCCATTTATCCCCCGTCGAATTGCTTAGGTAGAAAACCAATCTTTAATATTGAGGTAAGCAGGTAAAGCAATTATTTTTCATTTTTTGCCTATTATGTGCAAAGAGAAAAATGGTGGCACTATGGAATTGTCCCACTATATGCTGTTAAAGAGTTAATTATTGAATGTGCTTTCTTAAGTTCTTTTTCATCGTGCAAAAGAGATTGCGGCAAAGAGAATTGTCGATGCAACTAAAAAGAAGGTAAAATCTTGTCCGATTTTTCGTAGAAAATCTTTCACTATAGCGTCTTGCCTTTGGCAGTCTTGTTAGCATCTGTTTACGGGTGTCTAGGTGCATCGTTTTGTTCATATTTATTGTGTGTAACTGAACATGGTTACGAGGGAAGTAAACTGATTGGGTTATTTACTCAACTGTAATAGGCTAATGCATAGAACGTATTTCGTGCTTGTTTGAGCAATAGCAATAGTTTCCCTAAGATTTCTGAAATTTACTAGAAATATGAAGGAATGTCAATTATTTCAGTTGCTGAAGCTTATGCATCTACTTTCGAAGTAACCATCTAAAATAAATTTCTTCGATCTGTTGATCCATCATGTCATAATAAAAATCCAAACTGTTTTGCCCTATCAGGCTAGGCTGATGTTTTTTACCCTCAAATTAAGAAATTTTCGACCTTTAATCTCGAAAGTTGTAAACCGTAAAATAGCATTATTGGCTATATTCATTGTGAAATCACATCCCTGTAATCGAAAGCCATCAAAATTCCAATCTAGTTACCACTCAAACTCTAGAAGTGTAGATTAGGAACTGACCAACCAAAATTCATTTAGCAGACAAAAATGGCTCATGAATGTGCACCTACAGTTCAGGGTGGCTTAAATATTACAACGTATTAACTATTAAGTATCAAAAATACTCAAAAAAGTATTCTTTTAGCCCGCAGTGAAAAGGGATCTATAATACCAAGGATGGCAAGAGAAAGACGACCATCAAACACTGAGCTCGACTATGTGTTTCCTAACCGCATGGAAATTTCTAGCGCTTTTTATACTGCTGTTACATACTTCTAGCGCGAGGCAGACTGTCAGCTTTGAATCTACAAGTCGCTACATGGTTTTCACAACTCATCATGAACGTTGGATTCATCTGTTTTGTCAGTTACAGACTCTGATTCTCCAACTTTTTTATCTTTTTGAGAAGTCTCTTCAGAAGATGCATCCGTGTCATCTGATTTATCAGCAGCAGTCTCATTTTCAGTCATTACAGGCTTCTCAACTTTTGGCTTTGGCTTGGGAATCCTATTGATTTTTGCAACCTAGACAAATAAACATAAACCATAATAAAATAGCAACACACATTATTTGCCCGTTTGAGCTTCATTTTTGTAAGAAAATGTGTTTTGGAATAGTGTTTTTTTGGAGAATGCATGGTTAAAAAATAAGGAAAAATTTTCGGTTGTTGGAAATGAGTTTTGAAAAAATGAGTTTTTGGAAAAATGGGGGCCAAACATTGGCAAAGAAAAATCTAAACTGCAAGTTTAAAATAATTTCATCAATGAAGGTAATAAGAAGAAACAAATAAATATAGGTGCATTACCTTGTCCTGAAGGTCAAAAACTTTTGTATACACTTCTTCAGACTTGAATGCTGGGGTATTAAATCCAGAAATCCTGTTTGTAAGTATTTTTAAGCTTATCAATGTCAAGAAATTTGCACTCTTCAATGATACAAACAAAGGACATCAAATATTTCTACACCTCAACAGTATCTGTTGATCACACAAATTCGTTTTAATTGAATAGATGATTCTATAAATATTTGATAAGATGGCCACATAAAAGACCTTCGATGAAAATATCTATGAACACGATGTATTTCTAACCTGATACAGCAATAAACATGAATGAAGCCTAAAAAGGTAAAAGAACAAAAGGAAAACTCACTTCTGCTGCTCTGCCTCCTTCTCAATCAACCAATTCTTCACCTTTTCAGCCTCACGTTTGACCTGGAAAAAAACCAAAAAGTTCACATGCACTTCAAAATTTCCATTTCATGAACATAAGATAGCAATCTATTTTTCCAACATATATTTCCACAGAATACAAGGATGCTTAGTAAGATAAGAAGGTTAAATCACCTCATCTATTTTCTCTTTTGGAAGCCAAGATTTGTCCTTTTCCCATCCATGTATAATCTGAAGATATTAGGGGCAAAAAAGAAAAGTCAACAGACTGGTCAGTACAAATATGAAAGGAGCATTTAGCAAACTTGAGCAAAATAGACTACATAAAACCTCAAAACAGAACTGTGGAAACAATAATATTTGTGCATCAATGACAGAAACATCATGTGATGTCCATGATGGGAACCACACGCCTTCAATCCTTTAATTGATAAAGGCCTTTAAGTCGAGAAAAAACCAATAATTTCATGTCTGTCTTAGCAGGCCATCTGTATTTCAATCTTATAAATATAGGTGACTAACTACTATCAACAAGAGAAAGAAAGGAAAAAAACAGCTAATATTATGTTCTAACAATCCTTAGGCACACATGCTGAGCATACTAGGGCACTGCTCTACATTTTGCCGCACTGCTTTTCTTGAAGAATTTGTAGACATTGATAAACTTAATATAATTTTCAGGTCCGGAATTTGACAAACATACACCATACACCAAGCATAAGGACCGCCACTTGATAGACATTTCCATGATTGGTAAAGGATGGTTTGGGACATATTATGGAATGTCAAATAAAACCAGAATAATCTTTTCTTTTATTTTTTATTTTGAGATGGATTTTATAACAATATCTACACAATTAAGATCCTATCCAATCGCCTCCTTTTATAGAATCTCATATGAAGTAGTACTTTGCTGGTTCTTAAGGGGAAAAGGGAATATTAATAACAGCTAGCTGTACAACTACACCACATTTGCTTGCCTCGGTTCTTTATTTATTTATTTATTTTTTTGTTTGGGTGTGTGTGTGGAGTGTTAAAACCTTGGAGTTTCATTTTCTATTCTCAGAAACCTTCGAGAAATAGTAATATTGCAGGGTTCAACATTAAAACTA
This sequence comes from Fraxinus cuspidata, assembly GCA_903798385.1. NCBI lineage: Eukaryota > Viridiplantae > Streptophyta > Magnoliopsida > Lamiales > Oleaceae > Fraxinus > Fraxinus cuspidata. The sequence continues at coordinate 14,439 of CAIGRP010046750.1, forward strand.
TCATAGTAGTACAATCCCTCTGGTCCTTCCACGACTTTAGACTAACAAGCTTCAAGTAAGAAGACCTGGACCCCAATTTTATTCACTGCTTGTTGATTAGGTAGAATAATAGCATAAACAAAGAAAAAAGCTACGAAAGTTAATAATTACTTGAAGCTACAGTCAGTAGCTTCATCTTTTCTGCAGTGAAATCTCCCAGACTTCCTCCAAGGGTTCTAGCATTGTCTATATTTAATTTTTAACTTGTCTTTGTGCTGACTTTTCACTCGAGTTCAAGCATTCCTAACTTGGAATCATGGAACATTCTACATGTATAACATGCAATTACATGCAGTCAGAGATTATTAGAGATAAAACAGTTTATCAAAAGTTTTCACCCACCATGGGTCAACATCAACATAATATGTTTCAAGTGGTGGAAGAAGTTTAAAGACATGCCCTTGTATGAAATTTTTAAATGATGAGTGCCAACATAATACATATCCGGATGCTTGGAAATTTCTTTCAAACGCAATTACAAATCAAAGTGGGGAATCAAAGTTTTCAACTGTCATGTCAATAAATATCCTATATCTTATCAATTCATCTAGGACTCACTTCCAAGTCTACCACCATCAATAGACATCAATGTGATTTTTTCTGTTGTAACTAATAAATATTCTATAATTACATAGATATGGAAATTAAATATGACGCGTTGCATGTTCAAAACCCCATTAAATTCTGTTTGAGTAAGATTAAAAAACCTAACGTATAAGGAAGTTGGTTATTCAATATCCCTGTAATGTTATTTGTACATGCATAAGACAATTAAATATGAACTCATTTGACATCAAAGACCCATAAAGTTTCTGTTTCATGATATAAAAGGAAGAAAGCACGAAGAAGTTGGTTATTCCTAAGTTTTCCTGCATAAGCAGGAAATATTGTCAGAAACTTCCCCACAGCAAAAACTCTAGGCGTCTCCTACACTGCAAAATTTTCAGTTTTACAGGAAAATTTTGACCACCCACCTTTTTTGCCTTCAATATTTAATTACAAAATCTCTTTCAACTTTTCAATCAAGCATAACCATGCAGGAAAATTATTTTCATTTTTGTTTCCCTCACCTTTCCCCCAAAAACATTTCATGGATAACTTTCCTGCTACTTGAACAATCCTTTTAGTTCAACAATAACCACAATAACAAAGGATCAGAAAAAGATCACCTGTTGCACCTCCCCAAGGTATCTCTGAGCGTGTTCAGATGCAACTGGCCGTGCAGTAAGCTCATTGTACCTACATCAAGCAACTTCATGTTAGAGCAACCTCTCTAGCCAGGAATAGATTTATTAAGCTATTTCAACTGATAATAGGGTCAGACCTAAAGAATATGGGATCACCAATAGCTTTCAAAGTATTTAGGCGCTCTTGAAATTCATTGGCTGAAGCATCTTCACCATCGGTATACAACCATTCTTGTACCTGATAAAATAGATGATGTTTCTTTATTCTATACAAGACACGTAACCAAGCAGTGTGCCCATAAATGCCATGCGAGACCAGAATGTGTTGGGAGAGAGGGAGTGATAACAGACCTCATTGAGCTTTTCGATAAAGGATTGCCGCTCTTGGTCTGAAGATATTTTCTCAAATTCCTCAGATTCGAGCTGATGCCATGAACCAAGAAAAGGAATACACACAGGTTATTAGCACCACAACGTCAAAAAGAGCAGTACACCAATGTCCAGCACTTCAAACCAAAAATAATAAATGAAATGGGAAATCAAGTAACACTAGAAATATATGTATGCACGAGCATGCGTAGAGCCTTCACAGTATTAATTCAAATGACATCTTTGGCGAAGGAGAAATTATCACAAAAATCAAGAGAGAAGTAAAAAACTCAATGGGACTGTTCTAAAACCTAATCTACCAACAAATTTGCATTGTGAGAATATGAGGAGAAAATTTGACAGAGAGCCAAGGAAAGTCTGCAGGTGTCCAAAAGTACATAAATTTTTGTACCTTTTCTTTAGTAGAATATATGTATTCTTCCAAATTATTTTTCAATTCAGATGTTCTCCTCCTTTCCGCATCCTTCTTATCTAATGCCTCTAATTTAAGTTTTGCCTCAGCAAATGAGTCTTTTGAAAGAGGCATTCCTGGCCCTGTTGTCTTCTCAATAATCTACATGAAACGTACAAGTCAAGCCTCAAAATATCAACATCAATTGCAGTAACTAAACATTATTCAAAGGAAGATCATAAAGACAATCACTGTATTGTGAAGTTTATGAGTACCTTAAGTGGAAGTCGAAAAGTCCTCTTTTTCAGCTTCTTTTCCGTGCCAAGATCCACAGTGGAAGAATCAGTTACACTGGAATCTGATGTATTATTCGTGCTATCATTCATCTCCAATTTGTCATTGTTTTCTTCTGATGTACCGTTCGGACCAGCTTCTGTACTGTTGGCAGACGCAGAGGTTGTGTTGTCGGCCGTCGGATTCTTTCGTGGAACTTCTACCCATTCAGTAATCTCAACAACAGCATCTGCTCGATCCAAGGAAAATACACCGCTTCTACTTAGAGAAAAGTGCAAATTGGCCTTAATCGGCGAGGAAAGATTCCGTGACGAGTACCTAAAAAAGGAAAGGGGCATCAAGAAAGGATTTAGATGCAAAAAGAGTACCAATTGAAAGAATGAAATCAGATTTTTAATTAACACGGTCCTTACTTATCACTAGCATCTGTAAGACCCGAGACAGCATACTGAGCAAATGTAAGTGAAGATGCACCAGGCGGCATAAAATCTTCACTCTCATATGCAAGTGAAACGTCAAAATCTTTGTTGTGAATAATGGATCTGAACATCTGAAGCACAGTCAAACTGATCAATATAACAATTGTTGAGAGATCAAAATTGCAGTAACCAAAAAATTTACCTTGCTCGGTAACTTTTTCATTCTCGGCACAATCAACTGTCTAGGATTTTCATCTTTCGAAAGATTGGGACCATCTAACTCAATAACAAATCCGTAAGTAGAACCATCAATCATTCCCAGCTTACGATTTAATTTTATTCCATCACTTAAATTTGCGGCATGTAATGAAGCACCCAGAACAATAGCTTCGTCTGCATCCAAATGTTTATCCAGATCCTTCCTTCCTAGAAGTTCCAGAAGCTTAGCCTGTAGAAGGAAAATGCATAGTTCATTTAAAATGAACGCCTAGCTCTTGATGATAGCAGCCTGTAGCATGCTTACTCTTCAGTCTAAGAGAAGTCAACATATGATTGTTGGAATCCATGAAGTCTGTCATAAGAATGCTTAGGGGAAACCAACGACATCATTAAACATTGTGTCAATGGTCAAACCATCAATTTGAAAACTAAGCCAGATTTGACAAATTTTTCACTTTGCGCAATGTCAATTGAAACTATACCCTATGAAAATAACAGAATGATATTATGTTCATAAAAGAGAGACTGAGAAGGACCTGCAATTTTGGTACCCTGGTGGCACCTCCAATCAACTCCACTGCATATAATTCGTCAGCCTTCAAACCTGAAAGTTTTAAAACTTCTTTTACTGGGACGAGAGCTTTTTCCCACAGATCTTCGCAGAGCTCCTCAAACTTCTCGCGAGATATTGTGCTCCTGAGAATATCAAATTACAGTAAAGCCTCAACACGCTGACAAGTAATATCGCTCATTACATGTCACAAAATAGCAACGGGGGCAAATGGGACCAATAAGTTATGCAAATCTCGGGCTAGAATCACAGGCTATACAATGACTGAACATTGCTTTCCTCTTATTGGGTCACATAGAGACAGTCAACAGCGGGTTATCGTATTTAGGATCTAATATAGAGAAAAGCATCTAAATTACATCAAAGCAAAGGTGCAGTCTTACTTCCTTTAAGGATTTGTCAGAATTTCAATTGTTCATAAAAACAACCATATAATAAGTGAAACATAAGTTAGGCCGAGAAAGCTAACACTGGCGAGTATGTAGTTTAATTTATCTAAAATACCATTAAACAAAGAAATATCACACAACTGACCTCACCTAATAAGCTTATGAACAGAACTAGAAATAAATGCCTTTTGCAGGGAGGAATTTGTGACCAAAATTTACCACAAGCAAACAACTAATCATCATCATACTCAGAAGTTCAAGTTTATGATACAAAAGAAAGTGCTAGCAGGAACAGCTATACTATCTTCTAGCCAGGCATCCAATCAGCAAAAGATTACGTTCAACTTTATCACTTTTTCAGTAATTTGGTTAGATACTTATATTTCTACCAGTGGCTATTCTAATTCAACAATATAATCTATATATTTGGCACAAAAAATTGTGAATGAAATATGAAGAGCATGCTTTCATTAGAAAATAATCATACTGGGTAGTTAGGATAGGAAATTAGGAAAATCAGAGTAGAATTGTGAAATTTGAAATTTTGCTTGAACTTGCCTAAAGTCACGGTCATCGTAAAGAGATTCAACAGAGATTGGGGCCATTGTGTTGGCGCTAAGAATTTCTTTGGTACGCTTAACCTGTTTCTTCAATTTGGCCATTGCCTTTGCATTGTTTCTGATGTCAACCCCATTTCCGAGCTGTTTGTTGAACTCGTCTGCAAAGTATTCCACCAACAGCAGTTCCATATTTTGACCTCCAAGTTCTGCATTCCATCTAACATCTTTCACCTGGAACAACTTTCAGAACGTAAAACATCTACTATGACAGCTAGACACAAACTGAAAACCTTTTTCGGTTTACCCTTCGAATTATTGTTCATTTCTTTCTTTCAAAACCTATAGTACATTGGATCTGAGATGGGTTTTGGGTTTAGCTACATTCATTTTAAATGGATATACGGACTAATATTACCTTGGCCAGCAATTCAGGTCAAACGACAGCTCAAATTTTTCCACAAGTAAATATTCATTTTTAAACACAAAAGTAATTAAGACTGACAGTTTATTTTCAAAATCCATCTTTCCCTTGTCAATCCCAGTTTATTTCAAGGGTGCTAAAAAAGGCCAAAATTATTCAAGTATGCGTCATCCTCGAAGTAAATTGACAAAACTATACACGAATATCAACATGAATTTATGGTAGATCAATATAGTTTCAGGGGAGTTCATGTCAGCACAGCTATAATTTATTAAATAGACAACATAAAGAAAACTCAACAAAAAAGATGCTACTTCGAGTTTTCAATTAGAAGTATAGAAATTGAATAAAAAAACTGAACTCACCTGGAATTGATTAACGGAAATGGTCTTTCCAAACTCTTTAGCATTGTAAGCCGAGAAATAAACCAAGGCAGCATAAGTACTGCTTGCCCCCATGTCATAGAACATCACATGCCTGGACCCATTGGAAAAATCCTTATCTATCCCATACTGCAAGGCTGCCCCCGAATGCTCATTGACTAACGCCAGCACATTGATCCCAGCCAAGTCTGCGGCCGTCAACAGCCCCCTCCTCTCAGCCACCCCCATGTAAGGCGGCACCGTGATCACCACATCCTTAACACTACTCCTCGCGTGATTGTCCGCAAGTCCCATCGCATACTTCAATATCATCGCCAACATCTCCTCAGCCGTAAAGTTATTAAATTCTCCCCCCTCTCCCTCAATTCTATACACCGCAACGCCCCGGGTTTCGTCCGGAGAAATGTCGTAACTAAGATAATGCGACCGGATAAACTTCTGCGTGTAGTTAAAGGGTTTCGCGAGTAAAATTGGGAGATGGGAATAGACTTTGGAGGGATAACGCGCAAGAAGACCAAGTGATTCCTCACCAATTAATCGCGAATTGGCATGAAAAGCAACGAGAGAAGGAGTTTTCCTTTTCGACATTTCGTTGATCGCGATCGAAATCGGGGCCTGACCCGGTTTCAAGTTGACCACGGCGACTTTCAGCCATTCTGATCCCAGATCTATACTCGCCACTGCTGATTGAGATTGAACTGCATTTAGCAGGAACAGGGATAGGACTATCCCGAACCGGTATAGGGTATTCGGGTTCGCCATTTTTGAATCAGATGGAAGCTTCGGTGTGTGCAGTTGGGCGGAAATGGAGAATTATATGCGACTAGATGAAGTCGAGATGGATTTTTTTGACGAATAATAGAAGGACAAGTGGAAGAAAGGACACGTGGAAGAATATGAATCGCCTGGTGTGTTGTTTTGACGGTGTTTTGAGTGTTCTAGGGAGTTCACGGTGGCTGTAAGGTACTGTGTAGATCTCACTAGTAAATATTTATTGCCTCGAGAATTCATTTTTTTTTTTTTAAATGCGCAAATTGTATCAATTTAGGATTATTTGTCACAATTTATTTGAAAATTATATTTCTTAAATTTATCTTTGATTGTATGTTCTTTCAACAAAATAATTTCACAAATTGATACATAACTTTTTCCCTACTTACAACCATAAATAAACACTTAGGGCCAATCTCGACTGTGCGACGTACAAATTGTTTTAGCAGTTCACTTTATATCGTAGAATAATAAATTAACATAAAATCTATTATTTATTATTTCATTAAATTTTCTATTTAGATGTTATAGAATTATGCAATTTGAGATTCAAATATCAATATTCATGTAAACTTTAAGAAATTCTTATCTTTTTTTCATTTGTTGAGGAGTGGACAAAAGTTACTTTTTCCCACCGTTCCGGTCCGATTCTACTTATATTTTGATCGGTTTTGAACTTATTATTATTAAATTGAGAACAAAATGATTATGATCCGACTCTTAGTTCTATATATAGGATCGAGATAATTCTAATAATTCCAATTTTTAAATATTTTCTTACGTTTTATTGAATGGAGGTTGAAGTAGTGATTGAACATACTAAAGATAGGATTTTTTTTTAATGTTTTAACGATTTTTGGTGCTAGAATTGAGAAAAATCGTATATTATGATTCTGAACTACATGAATGATTGTCAACACTATTCCTAATTTGCTACTAAGGCAATTGTAGGTAATAATCATAGTTGTTAGACTTGACCCAAACATTGATTCGGACAATGCAATTGGTCCGGTGGTTCGACCGATAGCCCAATGACTCAACTAGTGAGTCAATTCATGTTAGATATATTATAAACTCTTTTTATCAATAAAATCTTGACATTTTCTATTACTAACTAAATTAACCTTATATATTTAGGTGTCTAAAGATCAATGTGTGTATGCCAAAATTCAACAAAATTGCATTTGAAACAATAAAACAACCATAGACCAAAATTCTAGATTGCATTTCTTGGTTACTGTCTTGACTCTTGAATGTTAGGCCCCGTTTAATAGGGCTTATTTTTCAACTTTTGTAGTGTTTGATAGGCAAAATTT